>JASVEL010009256.1:0-294965 GCA_032618575.1 Nicotiana noctiflora | reverse complement strand
GCACAACCCGATCAATACCTAATACTATTGCGGCATGTAGCCCGATCCAAATATAGTATATAATGCTACGACATGCAACCCGATCCAATAATAATAGTCGACTACACTCACTAAGGGTGTGTGTAAACTCCGGAGGTGCTCCTTCAGCCCAAGTGCTATAATGCTGCGACGTGCAGTCCGATCCTTATAATATATCATTGTGGCATGCAGTCCAATCCATATTATATATTATTGCGGCGTGTAGTCCGAACTATATGAGATGCTACAGCGGCGTGCAGTACGATCCATACATGTGTATATACATACTACTGCGACATGCAGCCCAATCCGGTATATATCAAATACCCTCACTATGGGGTCCTTGACCCCTCTCAGTCATTATGGACTTGGCCTTTCGAGCCCACTCAGCTAAGACAGGGTTTTCAACCCCGGGTATTGCTCATTTAGAGTGCAAATTTCTAAGGCCAATTCAAATTATGTTTTACACTTAAGGGCAAGACTAAGAGTATGTGTTCAACAGGTAAAGTGAGGTCAATTAGCTCAACAAGCTCCCTAACAGTTCTACAAATCGGCACAACACCCCAAACATGGCAACTAGCCCAAAATATACGGATATAAGCTCAATCTCAGTAAAAAAATATAGTACAGTCATCAGTAGGGATGGACTGAGTTCAATTCCCTAACAGTAACATCACCACCCTCATCATATGTCACGACCCAAACTGGAGGACCATGACTAGCACCCGACCATACTTGCCGAGCACCAACTTACATTTTATCTAACCTTCTTTATTATCTTTTAGGGCTGACCAGAGCAATATAAATGGTAGACATGGATCATGGACAACCAACAATAAAATATGATGGAATGAACCTACATAACATGGGATGACCAGACAATCAAGAAACTATATACATATGGTACAAGCTACCATACTAAAATGAAAGACTATACAACAAAAACCAGCCGACAAGGAATACCAAACTATACATGAGTCGACACTTGTCTACGAGCCTCTAAAGGAACATAAGTGCTGCAACATAGCCGGAACACGACCCCGACATACCCATAATGTCTATAACAAAAATGCATACCAAGACCAAGGCAAGTCCGAAGAAGGGATCTCGCCAATCACCGCTGAACTGGACAGCCTACTGTGATGGGGGAGCTGCACCTGCCTGTCTATCAGGACCTGTAGCACGACATGCAGCATCTACAAACAAAAGGACGTCAGTACGAATAAAGTACTGAGTGCGTAAGGCAGAGTACCATAAATACGAACATTAATGTAAGCAGGGATAGAGAATATACAACCTGTAACATTGGAGTACCTCTGAGGGCTGCTGACATGAAATGCATGAAACATATGTATAAATACATAATATTTTAAAACATACACCTCTGTGGGCATCATCATTATCATATCGTACCCGGCCGTAATAGGCTCAGTAAAAACGTACCCAGCCATTATAAGGCTCGGTAGAATCGTACCCGGCCACGTGGAGCTCGGTAAAATCCAACTGATCAGTGGTTGCACAATAGGTGCCTTACCCGGACGACTATACCGCGGCTCGGTAGAGTAAAATAGATACATATATATAATACATGCTAGACTCATGGAAACACCTTGTAGACCTTTCGGAGTGACGTAAGGTCGGTATCCTATATACACCTTATTAGGACTAACTATTCACTATGAACCTTATAGGAATCAAGAAGTACCATGAAGATTGATAACATAAGAATAAGAGAAGCAACATCAACATCAATCGTTCCATAAGAGGGGAAACAATGTAAGTACTTGCTAGCTTCTAAGAGTAGAGTATCTTTGGAAGCTCGTTCATTACATTATGTACAATCAGAGTCATGCAAAAGAAGGAAAGGGATATCCTCACATACCTTGTATATACTGCCCCAACCTCAAGCTATGCAAATGTCACGACTCCTTAGTCTACAATAGGAGAAATGATACTATCGTTAACGTTTAAGCGTCGCAACTATTATGTACCAACCACAACCTATTTTGTGATGAAACGGACAGCACCTCCCCTATTTATATGAATTCCCACATGTAAAAACAATCACCAAACAGCCCAAACAACATCAATGTTAATCATATTGAACATCCCAAAACAGTCCACCAACCGATAACATTACTACCAAGCCTTTCGATATATATTTCACAAGTTCTAGCTTCAATGACTTAGCCGAAACTTGGATAATCTTAAATACATACAGATTAAGAGGTTCATTACCTTAATACAGAAAGAAAAACTCCAATTTTACCTTAATTCTCCACGAAATATCCCTCAAATTCTGCCACAAAAACAAGGAAGCGAAGCTAGCAATCAATTAGCATTTTTTTCGGCACTAGAATCACCTTAGAAAGCTTGAAATCTCCTAGGGTTGATATTAAGAACCTGAGGGAGTATTTACATAACATAAAACCTTTAAAACACCCCCCCCCCCCACACGAGCTGTATCAACACAAAAATGAGCAACAACGAGAAGAACAAGAGACTTACTAGCGCCACATGATTCCCGACACTTGATTTGAGTTTTTTGCCCTTTGTTTGGATCTTGAACCTTGAGAGGGTATTCTTAGGGTTCTAAGGTGTGAATATAGTGAAAATAAATGACTTTAAACGGGTTGGAGGCGTCCTATATAGATCCAAATGTCTTAAACTGCCTAAGTGGGCCCCATAGAGAGGTGCTTGGCGCAGTCTCGCAAAAATGCGAATATCTCTCTACTCCGAGATTGTATCGACGAACGGTTTAATGAGCTAGAAAATAGACTCATAGATCTTCAATTTGGTGGTTATATAACTCCACAATTCTAAGTAAATTTGGAGAAAAGCTTAGTAACATTTGACCTAAAGTTTAAGTAAAACTATGAACCTAAGTTGTGACAACTTTTGTCGACTTTTGTTTCATAACTCGTTTGACTTCATGATTATGATACGGATATTATATGATTCAAATACCTTAAAACATGACCTCATGAGTATATATCTATAGGTTTAACCAAAAGTACGATTTATAGCATCCTTGATTCGTTTAACTTCTAATACTTGTTAATCACCCTTATGCACCCTTGTATCACTTAAGATCAGTCGGATTAACTTCTTATCATCTCAAGGATAATTCCTTCTTGTATTTTTGTTAATTAACATATGGAATGAACTAACGTGTATTTATATGGTTGTAACACACTCCCCCCTGAGGAACATTCGTCCTCGAATGTAAAAGTTTATGGAGAGTCCAAATCATCGTGGATTCCAGCAGAAATTTTTGATCAATTTTCCCCTATAAAATGGTCACTAGAAAAATTTGCAAGCAGTGAAGCTCAACGTATAGCCTCACAAGGCTACACAAAGCATTATGGACATGGACATTATTTACATATCACCATTTTGTATTAAGGAAGAGTGTTCTCAAGTTATTGCTTACCTCATAAAGCCGTTTCACGTTTACAATGTATCTTGCATTCCACCAACATCCTTGTTATCATCATTCTAGAATAGGTAAGGGTATTTAGACTTCATCTCTTCTTCCGCTTCCCATGTCATTTCTTTCATATTCTTGTTCCTCCACAATACTTTGACGAAGCTACATCTTTTGTTCTCCGCTTGCGGACTTGTAGATCTAATATAGCCACTGGCACTTCTACATATGATAGATCCTCTGTAACTTGAACATCTTTGATAGGGACAACTCGAGAAGGGTCTCCAATACATTTTTTCAACATAGATACATGGAATACCAGGTGGACAAATTCTAATTCGGATGGCAATTATAACTCATAAGCAACTTGTCCAATTCGTTAAAGAATTTTATATGGACCGATATACCTTGGACTCAGCTTACCTTTCTTCCCAAAACGCATAACACTCTTCATTGGTGAGATCCTCAGGAAAACCCAATCACCAACCTCAAACTCTAGATCACGACGTCGGACATCGGGATAAGACTTTTGCCTGCTTTGTGCCGTCCTCGATCATTCCTGTATCACTTTCACCTTCTCAATGGCTTGGTGAATCAAACTGGCCCATATAATTCTGTTTCACCGACTTCGAACCATCCAACTGGTGATCTACATCTCCTCCCATATAGTGCCTCATATGGGGCCACTTTAATACTGGAATGGTAGCTATTATTGTAGGCAAATTCTATGAGTGGAAGATGGTCATCCCAATTTCCCTTAAAATCTAGAACACATGCTCGTAGCATATCTTCCAATGTCCGAATGGTACGTTCAGCCTGTCCGTCAGTCTGCGGATGAAATGCAGTGCTGAGATTCACCTGTGTGCCTAAACCTTTCTGAAAATACCTCCAAAAGTTAGCCGTAATTTGAGCTCCTCGATCTGATATAATAGATACCGGCACACCATGAAGCCTAACAATCTCCTTGATATACAATTTCGCATAATCTTCAGTCGAGTAAGTTGTCTTAACTGGCAGAAAATGAGCACATTTTGTAAGTCGATCAACTATCACCCAGATAGAGTCAAACTTATGATAAGATCGAGGTAATCTAATAATGAAGTCTATATTAATCACCTCCCATTTCCAGGTCGGAATCTCTATATTCTGAAGCAATCCACCGGGTTTCTAATGTTCTATCTTTACTTGTTGGCGATTGGGACACTGGGCTACAAATTCTGCAATAGACTTTTTCATGTTATCCCACCAATACTGCTCCTTGACATCATGATACATCTTTGTTGAGCCGGGATGGATGGAATATCGGGATTGATGAATTTCATTCATAATCTTTTCTCGCAACCCTGCCACATTCGGCACACATAATCGGCCCTGGTATCTCAATGCCCTATCTCGTCCGATCTCAAAAGCCGTAATTTTACACTGCTAAATGTTCTCTCTCAATCGTAGTAAGATAGGATCTTCATATTGCCGTGCTTTTACCTCGGCTACCAAAGATGATTCTGATGTATTCTGTACAGTAACACTTCCGTCATCAGAGTCTAACAATCTGATTCTCATATTGGCTAGCTGATGAAGCTCTTTAGTCAAACCCCATCTACCTGCATCAGTATGTTCTAAGCTTCCCATTGACTTACGGCTGAGAGCATCTGCCACAACATTGGCTTTACCGGGATGATACAATATCTCGGCGTCGTAGTCTTTCAGTAATTCAAGCCACCTACGCTGCCTCAAATTCAACTCTTTCTGCTTGAGGATGTATTGTAGACTCTTATGATCTATGTAGATGTCAACATGGACGTCGTATAAGTAGTGCCGCCATATCTTCAAAGCATATATTACTGCAGCCAATTCCAAATCATGGGGTGGATAACTCTTTTCATGCTTCTTCAATTGTCTTGATGCATATGAAATCACCTTCCCATGCTGCACCAACATGCACCCCAAACCTATACCTGAGGCATCACAATATACCACATATCCTTTTGTTCCTCCAGGGAGAGTGAGCACCGGTGCGAATGTCAATCGATCCTTCAGCTCCTGAAAACTACGTTCAGAAGTGTTAGACCACTGGAACTTGGTAGCTTTCTGTGTTAACTTAGTCAATGGTACTGATATAGAGGAAAACCCTTCTACAAACCGCCTATAATATCCTACTAGCCCCAGGAAGCTACGAACTTCTGATGGTGTTGTAGGTCTCGGCCAATTCTTTATTGCATCAATCTTCTGAGTGTCGACACTAATACCCTCGTCAGATATCACATGGCCAAGGAATGCTATTGAGTTCAGCCGGAATTCACATTTGGCGAGCTTAGCATATAACTTACGATCCTGAAGCATCTGTAATACTATCCGCAAGTGGCCCGCATGTTCCTCCTCCGAACAAGAATACACCAGAATGTCATCAATGAATACAATCACGAACACATCAAGATAGGGCCTGAATACAGTATTCATGAGATCCATAAAAGCTGCTGGGGCATTTGTTAGTCCGAATGACATCACCAAGAACTCAAAGTGCCCATATCTTGTCCGAAAGGCCGTCTTTGGAATATCCTTCTCCTTAACCATCACCTGATGATACCCTGAACTTAAGTCAATCTTGGAGAAATACTTTGCAGCCTGGAGTTGGTCAAATAGGTCATCAATTCTTGGAAGTGGATATTTGTTCTTTATAGTAAACTTATTCAATTGCTGATAGTCGATACACATCCGTAATGACCCATCTTTCTTCCGCACGAATAGGACTGGCGCACCCCAAGGTGAAGTGCTAGGCCTAATGAAGCCCTTATCCAGCAAGTCCTTTAACTGCGCCTTCAACTCTCGCAGCTCTGTCGGGGCCATTCTATATGGAGGGATAGAGATCGGTTGAGTGTCGGGCAACACATCAATGCTAAACTCAATCTCCCTTTCTGGAGGAAGTCCTGGGAGTTCATTTGGGAAAACATCTGGAAATTCATTGACCACGGGGATAGATTGTAGATTAGGCAGCTTCGCCTCCGCATCCCTAACGCGAACAAGATGATAAATGTAACCTTTTGAGATCATTTTCCTTGCCTTAAGATTAGAAATAAACCTACCTTTCATTGTAGCAATGTTCCCCTTCCATTCAATGTCGGGTTCACCAGGAAATTGAAACCTAACAATCTTCATACGACAGTCAACATTTGCATAGCATGAGGCCAACCAGTCCATTCCTAGTATCACATCAAAATCAACCATTTCTAACTCAAATAAATTTGCCAAGGTTTGACGACTACAAATCATCACAATGCAAACTCTATATACCATTGTACAAATCACAGAATCTCCTATTAGAGTAGATACCGCAAGGGGTTTACTTATCAATTCAGGTTCAATGCCAAACTTATTAGCCACAAAGGGTGTAACATATGATAATGTAGATCCCAGATCAATCAACGCATATACATCATAAGAAAACACAGACAATATACCTGTAACAATATCTGGAGACGACTCGAGGTCCTGTCAACCTACTACAGCATTGGTTCGATTTTGAGCACCACTCGAACTTGGCCCTGCACCTCTACCTCTACCACGACCTGTCGACTACTGAAAACCCCGTTCTGGAGGTCGAACTGATAAAGAAGAACCAGACACAGATCTAGTCAACTGAGCCATACCATCACCTCCCATGTTAGGACAATCCCGCATCATATGGCTAGGCTGTCCGCAAGAATAATACACATTAGAACGTCGATGGCACAGTCCAAAGTGGGCCTTGCCGCACTGATCACAACGTGATGTTGGGGGTTTCGTCTGACAAGTATCCCTATGATGTTGCGATCCATATGCCTGCGAACTCTGACCAGGACCAGAATAGGATCAATCATATCGAGGCCTCTGAAACTATGGAGGAGAACTAGCTACAGATGGCGCCGAACTCCTCGAAGACTGGGGCCTGGCGCTGCCTCTGAAGTCATCAGAATACCTTGAAAATCTCGCCCTCTTATGCTGGCCCCTATCCTGCTCCCTATCTGCCCTCTGCTGGCGCTTACGATCCTCTAGGGTCTGAGCATAAGCTTGAATACGGGAAATATCCATGCCTTCTACCAAGGAGGCTGTCATACACTCATTTATCAGATGGGGTCCTAACCCGTTCACGAACAAATGCACCCTATCACTCATCTCTGCCACCTTATGGGGAGCATACCTTGCTAAAGAATCAAACTGCATACTATACTCTCGCACACTCATATTACCTTGTCTAAGGTTCAAGAACTTATCAGCTCTTGCTCGTTGTATCTCAACTTTCAAATAGTGACGAAGAAAGGCCTTAGAAAAATCCTTCCACACGGCTGGAGGAGCGTTCGGACCCCTGGATCTCTCCCAACTATCATACCAGAGAACCGCTAAATCCCGTAGCCGATAAGAAGCCAACTCTACTGCCTCTGTATCACTAACATGCATAACCCGTAGTGTACGATGAACCTGGTCAATAAAAGTCTGCGGATCCTCCTTGGGGTCTGATCCGGTAAACACCGGAGGGTCTAAATTAATAAAATCACGAACTCTTGTACTAACTGGTTAACAGCAAAGCACTTCGCATATTCTGGTCTGTAGTGCCAGACGGAGGAGCTGGAGGTGCCGGGTGCCTCCTAATATCCTCTGGAGGAGATGGAGTAGATGAGGTATGAGACGACATGTCACTCTAAGCCTCATTTTGGCCAGCTCTAGCTTGGGGCACCTGACTGGTACCCTCTCCTGCAGCTGTATCAATCCGTCTACTAATTGTTTGCTTCCTAGTCGAAGGCATCGCTGAAAGAAAACAAGGTGAATATTAGAGATGAACACTTACGACTCAACTCTATGCACAATCTAGATTTAGGAAGAAGGTAACAACCATAGATGTCATATAGCTTCCTGATTATAAATGTGGCGCGCTACACATCCATAATGAAGACTCTACTAGACATGGTTCATAGACAACACCTAGGACAGACTTGCTCTGATACCAAGTTTGTCACGACCCAAACTAGAGTACCATGACTAGCACCCGACCATACTTGCCGAGCACCAACGTACATTTTATCTAACCTTCTTTATTATCTTTTAGGGATGATGAGAGCAATATAAATGGTAGACATGGATCATGGACAACCAATAATAAAATATGATGGCATGAACCTACATAACATGGGATGACCAGGACAATCAAGAAACTATATACATATGGTACAAGCTACCACGCTAAAATGAAAGACTATACAAAAAAAACCAGCCGACAAGGCATACCAAACTATACATGAGTCGACACTTTTCTATGAACCTCTAAAGGAACATAAATGCTGCAACATAGCCGGAACAGGGCCCCGACATACCCATAATGTCTATAACAAAAATGCATACCAAGACCAAGGCAAGTCCGGAGAAGGGATCTCGCCAATCACCGCCGAACTGGACAACCTACTGTGATGGGGGAGCTGCACCTGCCTGTCTATCAGGACCTGCAGCACGACATGCAGAGTCCACAAACAAAAGGACGTCAGTACGAATAAAGTACTGAGTATGTAAGGCGGAGAACCATAAATACGAACAGTAATGTAAGCAGGGATAGAGAATATACAACACGTAACATCTGAGTACCTCTGAGGGCTACTGACATGAAATGCACGATACATATGTATAAATACATAATCTTTTAAAACATACGCCTCTGTGGGCATCATCATCATCATATCATACGCGACCGTAATAGGCTCGGTAAAAACGTATCTGGCCATTATAAGGCTCGGTAGAATCGTACCCGGCCACGTGGAGCTCGGTAAAACCCAACTGATCATTCATTGCACAATAGGTGCCGTACCCGACCGACTATAGCGCGACTCGGTAGAGTAAAATAGATACACATATATAATCCATGCTCGACTCATGGAAACACCTTCTAGACCTTTCGGAGTGATGTAAGGTCGGTATCCTATGTACACCTTATTAGGACTAACTATTCACTATGAACCTTATAGGAATCAGGAAGTACCATGAAGATTGATAACATAAGAATAAGAGAAGCAGCATCAACATCAATCGTTCCATAAGAGGGGAAACAATGTAAGTACTGCTAGCTTCTAAGAGTAGAGTATCTTTGGAAAACTCGTTCATTACATTATGTACAATCGGAGTCGTGCAAAAAAAGGAAAGGGATAGCCTCACATACCTTGTATATACTGCCCCAACCTCAAGCTATGCAAACGTCACGACTCCTTAGTCTACAATAAGAGAAATGACACTATCGTTAACGTTTAAGCGTTGCAACTATTATGTACCAACCACAACCTATTTTGTGATGAAACAGACAGCACTTCCCCTATTTATATTAATTCCCACATGTGAAAAAAATCACCAAACAGTCCAAACAACATCAATGTTAATCATATTGAACATCCCAAAACAGTCCACCAACCGATAACATTACTACCAAGCCTTTCGATATATATTTCACAAGTTCTAGCTTCAATGACTTAGCCGCAACTTGGATAATCTTAAATACATACAGATTAAGAGGTTCATTACCTTAATACAGAAAGAACAACTCCTATTTGACCTTAATTCTCCACGAAATATCCCTCCAGTTCTGCCACAACAACAAGGAAGCGAAGCTAGCAATCAATTAGTATTTTTTTCGGCACTAGAATCACCTTAGAAGGCTTGAAATCACCTAGGGTTGATATTAAGAACTCGAGGAGTATTTACAGAACATAAACCCTTTAAAACAACCCCCCACACGAGCTGTAACAATACAAAAATGAGCAACAACAAGAAGAACAAGAGACTTACTAGCGCCACGTGATTCCCCACACTTGATTTGTGTTGTTTGCCCTTTGTTTGGGTCTTGAACCTTGAGAGAACATTGAGAGGGTGTTCTTAGGGTTCTAAGGTATGAATATAGTGATAATAAATGACTTAAAATGGGTTGAAGGCGTCCTATATTGATCCAAATGTCTTAAACCGCCTAAGTGGGCCCCATAGAGAGGTGCTTGGCGCAGTCTCGCGAAAATGCGAATATCTCTCTACTCCGAGATTGTATTGACGAACGGTTTAATGCGTTAGAAACTAGACTCATAGATATTCAATTTGGTGGTTAGATCACTCTGCAATTCTAAGTAAATTTGGAGAAAAGCTTAGTAACATTTGACCTAAAGTTTAAGTAAATCTATGAACCTAAGTTACGACAATTTTTGTCGACTTTTGTTTCATAACTCGTTTGACTTCAAGACTTATGATACAGATATTATATGATTCAAATACCTTAAAACATGACCCCCTGAGTATATTAAACATCTATAGGTTTACCCAAAAGTACGAGTTACAGCATCCTTGATTCGTTTAACTTCTAATACTTGTTAATCACCCGTATGCACCCTTGTATCACTTAAGATCAATCGGATTAACTTCTTATCATCTCAAGGATAATTCCTTCTTGGATTTGTGTTAACCAACATATGGCATGAACTAACGTGTGTGGATATGGGTTGTAACATCATACGCCGCATATCTCATCTCCACATAGCACCACATAGTGCAAGTACGGGGTTTCAAACCCTCAGTACATCATTCGTAACCATTACTCACCTCAAACCGGCCGAAATCCTTGTTCGCCTTGCGTTTTCCTCGCAAATCGACTCCTTGTGCCTAAAATTTGACCAAAACCACAAGGAATAGGTTATAATAAGCTAATTGGACATAATCCAACTGAAAGAACATGAAAAACACCCAAAAACACGAAGTTGGCAAAACCCGAGCCCCGGGCCCGCTTCTCAAAAAGTTATGAAATTTATATCACCGGATTCCTCGTGTCGCCACGAGTCTGTACATAAAAAATTCACCCAAATCGAAGCTCAAATGGTCTATCAAATCCAAAATTTTCATTTAAAAAACCAAGCCCTAGTTCTTCCAATGTTTACCCAAATTCAAAGAATTTAAGGTTGATTCTTCAATAAATTGAAGTTTCTAAGTCACGAGACTCACCTCTAATCAATTCCCGTCTACACCCCCTTCAATCTCTACCAAAAAGCTCCCAAGGTGTGCAAAAATGGAGGAAAAGTAAATAGGCTCGCAGATGAAATTTCAATAAGCCTTATGTCCAAATGTAATTCCTTCTTTGCCAATGCGAGGGTCCTCTCGCGTTCGCGATGACCAAATTCCACTAGGCCTTTATTTCTCTATGTGAATGCGGAACTATTCTTGCAAACGTGATACCCCCAGCTTATATACCTACGCGAATGCGTCCTCTCCCCGCGAACGCGATGAATTAACTGTCTCCCTTACGCAAATGCGATCCACACCTCGCGAATGCATTGACCAATTTCGGAAGGGCCCATGGCCCGTTCTACGCGAACGTGATGGAAACCATACAAACGCGATGAACTGACAACCCATACCTACGTGAACACGACACTACCCCTGCGAACGCGATGAACAAAACTGAGTTGCACCTGCTGTGAGTTTCTGCAGAAATGCTTAAGTCCAAACTTCCCGGTTAATCATCCGAAATCATCCCAAGGTCACGAGGACCCTAACCAAAAGCACCAACATATCCCAAGACATCATATGAACTTGTTCCAATACTAAAAACACATCCACCAACACAAAAATCATCAAATCAAAACTGATTCGAGCCTAAGTTAATCTAAAACTTCTGAAACTCACATCGATCAAAAATCTGACCAAACGACATCTGAATGACCTGAAATTTTGTACACATATCCAAAATCACCTAACGAGGCTACTTCAACTCTTAGAATTCCATTCCGACCCTCGGATCAAAATCTTACTTATCAACCGGAATCCGCCAAAAGTCAAACTTCACCAATTCAAGCCTAATTCTACATCGGACCTCCAAATTAAATTCTGATCGCACTCTATAGTCACAAATCAAAACCTCGAAGCTAATCGAACCACCGGAACTAACTTCTAAGCCTTCTAACTATATAGTCAACTTCTGGTTGACTTTTCCAAAACAAGCTTCCTTCCAAGATGCTAAGTGCCTCATTTCCAACTAAAACAAATCCAACTCTACTCTATCAACTCAATACTGATGTTAAATAATAGAGAAATGTAATATGGGGATAACAGGGTGGTAACTCACGTGACGATGGGCCGGGTCATCAGACTTACTCGGTAGTTAACCAATTATCTGCATAATTATGAATTATCTCAAATTACTTAAAATTTTACTCATTTTTAATATATTTTATACATCCTACTACCAAGGACATATAGTACATTGTATGTTACTACATAACAAATATCAGGTATTTTAGCTCGGGCCACATTTTACCAAAAATGCCAAACTTGGACAAAATTCATTTTCCTTGACTTCCTCCCCCTTTCACCTTCACGAATTTACTTATCGCTTGTTAAATAGCATAATCCGAATAATATTTGAATAATCTTTACTTTGACGATCACAAAAGAATCCAGCTATGGTCGAAATACACTGTTCATCAACTGTATGAATGCGGCTGGGGCATTAGTCAGCCCAAAAGATATCACCAGAAATTCATAGTGCCCATATCTCGTTCTAAAAGCCATCTTCATAATGTTTGAATCGCTAATCTTCAACTGGTGATATCCCGATCAAAGGTCAATCTTAAAGAATACACTTGCTCCCTGAAACTGATCAAACAAGTCTTCAATAAAAGGTAGTGGGTACTTATTCTTTACTGTCACCTTGTTCAACTGTCTGTAGTCAATGAACATTCTCATTGTTCCATCCTTCTTCCTTACGAATAATACCGGTGCACCGCAAGCTGACACGCTCGGGGCATATTAAACACTTATCTAGGAGCTTCTAAAGTTGTTCTTTCACCTCTTTTAACTCAGTCGGTGCCATACGATAGGGAGGAATAGAAATGGGCTAAGTGCCCGACACCAAGTCAATATCGAAATCGATGTCCCTGTCCGGCAGCATGTCCGACAAGTCTACTAGAAATACATCCGGGAAATCTCTCACAATAGGGACTGAATCAAGTCAGGGAGCCTCACCCACAACATCTCTAACGAAAGCCAAATAAGATAAGCAAACCTTCCCAATCATTCGTTGAGCTTTTAGGAAGGAAACAACCCTGTGGGATACATAATCGATCATGCCTCGCCACTCGATCCTCGGATTACCTGGAATAGCTAACGTAGCTATCTTGGCATGAGAGTCCAGAATGGAACGGTAAGGAGATAACCTATCCATACCCAGAATCACATCGAAATCCACAATGCCCAATAATAACAAGTCAACTCGGGCCTCCAGACCCCCAATAGTAACAAGACAGGATCGGAAAACATGATCCACAATAACTGTATCACCCACTGGGGTAGACACATGCACGGGCAAGGCAAGAATACCACGGGTCGTACCCAAATGATGTGCAAAATATGAAGATACATAGGAATAGGTAGATCTGGGATTAAATAAGATAGAAGAATCCCTGTGGCAGACTGAGATAATACCTGTGATGACTGCATCTGATGCGTTAGCGTCCCTCATATCCGGAAGAGCATAAAAACGAGCCTGACCTCCGCCAGCATGGTCCTCACCCCAGCGGCGACCTCTGGCTACCTGACCACCAGTCCTAGCCAACTGAGTGGGTGCTAAAGAAACCGGAGCAAAAGATGAGGGTTGATCCCTCAACTGAGACCGTTTACGGAGTAACTGAAGATACTCCCTCCTGATATGGCTCAACTCGCCACACTCAAAGCAACAGCCTGAAGCTAGAGAAAGGGACTGCTGAGAATCCCTCACTGCAGATGAACCCTGAGCTGAAGGAGCAGGAGCAGAGCTCTGAGTTGGAAGGGCGCTCGGTGCGGGCCGGCTCTGCTAACGACCCTGCTGGCCCTGATGGCCCTGATGACCCTGACGACCATGGTCTGACGAAGCGCTCCACTAGACTCTGAATAGCCTGACTGAGGAGATTTGAAGGAACGACCTCTGCTGTGCTGAAACTGACCCCTAGATGGAACACCACTGTAACTACATGTACCACGAGGCCTCTTAGACTCCCTCTCATCACGCTTTCGACGATGATCTGTCTCAATATGATGAGCTGCATCAAACACCTCCTCAAAAGTAACTAATGTAGCATTCTCTCTAGTCATCAATATGCGGAGAGGATAGTTGAGACCATCCACAAATCTTCTTATCCTCTCAGGATCAGTCAGAATCATCCACATAGCACGCCGAGCTAGCTGTGTAAACCTCAACTCGTACTGAGTCACTGTCATATGTCTATGCTTCAACCGCTCGAACTGACAACACAGCTCCTCCCTATGAGACTGAGGCACGTACTACTCCATAAATACCGTGGAGAACTGCTGCCAAGTGAGGGGCACTGCCCCAATAGGCTTACGCCTCTCGAAATCCTCCCACCAATTAAATGCTGGTCCTATGAACTGAAAGGTAGTGAATGCAACATCGCTAGATTCCAGAGTACCCGCAGTACAAAGCATAGGCTAGCACTTATCCAGAAAACCCTAGGCATCCTCGAGCTCAACACCACTGAATGCCGGAGGCTGAAGTCTACCAAACCTCTCCAACCGACGCTGCTCGTCCTTAGGCATAGCTGGGACCACATGAGATAGGGCTGGTGCGACTGGTGCAGCCGGCTGAACTGGCTGAGCTGGGGCTGCCATAGGTACTTGTAAGCCTTGAACTACTGGCTCTGGTGTACGAGCAAAGGGGGTCTGATTTCCTCCCCCTGCCTGAGAAGAAGCTGCTCTAGTAGAAGCCGCAACCAAATGGGCAAAGCTAGTGCACACTGATAGGATTTATGCAAAGGTGTCCTGGAGACCTGGTATCTCAATAGGCACTACCGGTGCCTGAACCTGGGCTGCTGGAATGCCTACTGCTAGAACCTAGTCCTGAACCTGATCCACTGGCGCTGGGATCTGACCTATGTCCGGTCAACTGGTGGGTCAGCAGGTGCTATCACTGCTGCCCTGCCTCTGCTACGACCACGGCCTCTAGGTGCCACTGATGGTCGTCCACCACGTCCGTTAGCATGGGTTCTTTCCATCTGCGAGAGAATAGAATACGGAAAAATTTTGTTTCACGATAACACAAATCGCACGATATGAATCCACGAAAGTGAGGTGTTTACTAAAAGTTTTGTAGCCTCCCGAAGATAGATATGGACGTCTACGTACTGATCCGCGAGAGCCTACTAAACTGGCTCATGACTCACGAGACCTAGTAACCTGGCTCTGATACCAACTTGTCATGACCCAAACCCCGGTCGTGATGGTGCCCAAACCTAAATTAGGCAAGCCAGACCAATAATTTTTTCATATTTAACAGCAATTCCCAAAAGGGAAAATTCAAGGAGGATGTGAGAGTTTATATTAACACTCCAATAATAATAGTAGAATGAAAATACTGAGATGTGCGAACACAGATAATATCACTCCCAAAGATTTGGGGTCACGAGTCTAGAGCCTCTAAGAAAAAACTAAATAATAGTAAGAATATTTAAACAAAATACTCAAGTTTGAAAGTATATAAGTAAATAAACTGGATAAGAAGAGAAGCCAGGTCCTGCGAACGCCACCAGCTACCTTAGAAACTCGGATAAACTTTGAATAAGACTAAACAACTTATCTAGACCTCCAACGTACCTGAATCTGCACACATTGTTGCAAGGAGTAGGGGTAAGTACTAAGTACTCAGTGAGTAAAAAGCATATAAAATAGGTGAAAGCAAGAAACCCACAAAATGCCATAGAGTAACGCTATGTCTAACAGTCTGATACCTACTATGAACTAATAGCAATAACAAGCCACAGATAACACAAGTAATTAACAATGCATTAATGCAATGCAATGCACATGACCGCTACGGCACGTAGCCCGATTCGTTTAACGTCAACGACGCTTGTCACACCACCTTTCGGTGCGCTTACCCCGAGGGATAAACGTACAAGGGAGTTTTTCCAATTTAAGTGACAATATTCGAAATGGGATTATTTATTTATTTCAGGAGTCGCCACTTGGAATAAATTATGGTGTCCCAAGTCACCAATTTATTTAAATCCCAAATCGAGGAAATTTTCGACTTTCCAAATGAAGTCTGCGAACCGGAAATTCTAAGTAAGGAATTCTGTTGACCCGAGGGAAGGTGTTAGGCACCCCCGGATCCCGTGGTTCTAGCACGGTCTCTTAAATTATTGTAATGGCTAAATATCTGATTTTTAAAAAATGTTCAATACTATAATGCAATTTTAAATCATTTACCGCGTTTGGTTATTTTTAAGAAAGAAAAAAAAACATTGTTATTGAGGGGCCCCGTAATTTTATTTCTTCTATTTAGCTAGGCTCGTAACATTTTTTATTTAAAAAAAAAAAGATAATCCTAAAGTGACTACATTTTTTCTATTTAGTTTGTCTCTAAAAGAAAAGAAAAGTCCTAAACAATTACATGCTTAAAAGGCTACTCTATATTAATACCAAAGGTGTTCCCTTGAATGACAAATTTATTCTTCAAATTATAAAGCTAACTACAATTTGACAAAAAAAACTAATAAAATAGAAAAATAACAACAAATATTAATCAACAACTTGCTTTTCTATTTCATTTCAAAACTTCAACTTCCAATTCGAGCTTACATCAACACATGGTTTTTAGAATGTGTACCTGGTTTTGAAAGGAATGGGAAAATGTCAAATCAACAGGGCGGTGAAAATACAGCAACAACAACAGTAACAACCAGCAGTAGTTTCAACACCTCAATCCCGAAAATCCCAGCAATACGGAGAAAAAACAAAAAAAAAACCAGTAAAAACTAGAAAAAGAAAAATATATTCCAGATTTTCTCTTTGTTTTGGCTTTCTAGCTTTGAACTCTTTTCACTTCGCAAGAATTTCAAAAAATTTCAGATCTTTTTATTAAAAAGAATATATTTTTTAATTTAAAGAAAACCCACTAATCCATGTTTTCCTCTCCATGTTTTCCTCTCCATGTTTTCTTCCTTTATTTCCTTGCCCCCACTACTTTATGTTATGTGATTATGATTATTTTTTGGCTAAAAATCTGAAATTTTCATTTTGGGCCAAGGGGTTTTGGGTTGGGTAAGGGTGCTTAGGATTGGGCTTGTAACTTAATTTGCAAGATGGCCCAATCCAAATTTTTTCTATTTTGTTCTTCTCCATTATTCAACATCCTAATTAATAAAGCCCAAAAATACTAAGATTAATTTATAAAAACTAAAAATTATCTTGAAATACTAATTAACTCATAATAATAATTATCACACAAAATTAAACATTAATAAAAATAAAATTGCACGATTTGGACATTAAATGCTTAAAAAATGCAAAAATACATATTTTTATGACTTTTCATTTCTGTAAAATAAACTTAATTGTAAACTTGAATTTTATATACATATGCAACATATTTTTTGTATATTTTATTTATTTAAACAAGCAAATATGCACGGATAAAAATGCAAATAATAAGAAAAATAACACAAAAATCACAAAAATCACGCACAACACAATACTATTTTATTTTTTATTTTTTATTATTATTATTTTTTTGAATTGTTTGGGAGTAATTCTCACGTAGGGCAAAAATCACGTGCTCACAGCTGCCCCTCTTTGCGCGGAAATATGAAGAGTTTTCGTGCAAAGATAATGAGAAAATACGAGCGATTTTTGCCCGTTTTGAGCACTCCGTGTGAAGCATTCTGAAAAGATCTTGACCGAGCCTTTGCTTCGGGAAGCCTCATACATATCCTGGGCTAAACAGGAATCAGGTCAATGTAGTTCGGGAAGTTTTGGTAGCTGGGACTACCTTGAACTGACACTTTGCTGTTACTGTTGCTATCGTTGTTGCAGTTGCTACTTACTGCTCACTGACCTCCTTATTACACCAAAAGGAGAAATTAAAGCTGAACTAGCTATGCTATCAAACTATGAGTTACAAGATTCCTATCTATGATTCTCTTGAAAACTTGATCTTGAATCTTAGGTGATTTTGCTGTAGACCTCGATCCGAATCTTGATGCTCAACAAGTTGTATGTGCTTTGTTTATTTCTGTAACATTGAGTGGAACGGAGTCGGCGGAGCTTGTTACTTCAATCATCTTCTGAGGAATCCGCGCCTTTGTTTACTCCAACGTTTGAACTCTTTTCTTTTGGTTCCTTTCTTATTTTCTTCATTCTGGATTGATGTTCCATTTGTAGGTTATCTCGATCCTTGCGTTCCGAGGTCAAACCTATTTAGACAACAAAACAAACAAACGAACGAAATTTTTCTGCCCTAGTTTTGCTAGGAAAATTTCGTGAGTTAGTTGTGACACAAAAAAAAAGCGATTAAAAAGACTCTTTTGTATTGGGTAAGAAAATCACAATTTCACAAATAAACGTTCCACGGCTTTCTGGCCGGGATTTTGAAGAAAAGTTTCACGGCTTTCTGGCCGGAATTCAAACAATATCTAACGATTTTGGGCCGTCAGATCCTCGGTTTTTGGCCGGGGTAAAAGTAAATGGCTCCGCAGTTTTCTGACTGGGAAATCCTCGGTTTTCTGACCGGGGATAAAAGTTTCACGGCTTTTTGGCCGGAATTCAAACAATATCTAACGGTTTTTTGGCCGTCAGATCCTCGGTTTTTTGGCCAGGGTAAAAGTAAATGGCTCCGCAGTTTTCTGACTGGGAGATCCTCGATTTTTTGACCGGGTATAAAAGTTTCACGGCTTTCGGCCGGAATTCAAACAATATCTAACGGTTTTTTGGCCGTCAGATCCTCGGTTTTTTGGCCGGGGTAAAAGTAAATGGCTCCGCAGTTTTCTGACTGGGAGATCCTCGGTTTTCTGACCGGGATAAAAGTTTCACGGCTTTCTGGCCGGAATTCAAACAACATCTAACGGTTTTTTGGCCGTCAGATCCTCGGTTTTTTGGCCGGGGTAAGAGTAAATGGCTCCATAGTTTTCTGACTGGGAGATCCTCGGTTTTCTGACCGGGATAAAAGTTTCACGGCTTTCTGGCCGGAATTCAAACAATATCTAACGGTTTTTGGCCGTCGGATCCTCGGTTTTTTGGCCGGGGTAAAAGTAAATGGCTCCACAGTTTTCTGACTGGGAGATCCTCGGTTTTCTGACCGGGATAAAAGTTTCACGGCTTTCTGGCCGGAAAGACCCTCGGTTTTTCTGACCGGGGTCCTCGGTTTTTGACCGAGGATAAAAGTTTCGCGGCTTTCTGACCGGAATTCAAACAATATCTAACGGGGGATAAAAGTTTCACGGCTTTCTGGCCGGAATTCAAACAACATCTAACGGTTTTTGGCCGTCGGATCCTCGGTTTTTTGGCCGGGGTAAGAGTAAATGGCTCCATAGTTTTCTGACTGGGAGATCCTCGGTTTTCTGACCGGGGAAAAAAAGTTTCACGGCTTTCTGGCCGGAATTCGAACAATATCTAACGGTTTTTCGGCCGTCAGATCCTCAGTTTTTTGGTCGGGGTAAAAGTAAATGGCTCCGCAGTTTTTTGACTGGGGAGATCCTTGGTTTTTTGACCGGGGATAAAAGTTTCGCGGCTTTCTGGCCGGAAAGACCCTCGGTTTTTCTGACCGGGGTCCAAACAGATATTGGACTGATATGATTTGATTCTTTTTTTTTTAACCATCAACAAATGCATAAGATAAAGCTCTTGAAAAGAATATCTAACGGTTTTTGGCCGTCGGATCCTCGGTTTTTTGGCGGGGTAAAAGTAAATAGCTCGCTTTTTTTTGGCTGAGGAGATCCTCGGTTTTCTGACCGGGGATAAAAGTTTCACGGCTTTCTGGCCGGAATTCAAACAATATCTAACGGCTTTTTGGCCGTCAGATCCTCGGTTTTTTGGCCGGGGTAAAAGTAAATGGCTCCGCAGTTTTTTGACTGGGGAGATCCTCGGTTTTCTGACCGGGGATAAAAGTTTCACGGCTTTCTGGCCGGAATTCAAACAATATCTAACGGTTTTTTGGCCGTCAGATCCTCGATTTTTTGGCCGGGGTAAAAGTAAATGGCTCCGCAGTTTTTGACTGGGGAGATCCTCGGTTTTCTGACCGGGGATAAAAGTTTCACGGCTTTATGGCCGGAAAGACCCTCGGTTTTTCTGACCGGGGTCCAAACAGATATTGGACTGATATGATTTGATTCTCTTTTTCGGTTTTTTTTGGAGTTTTCATTTTCTTTTCTTTTATTCTTCCTTTTGGGCCTTCTTTTAGGTATTTTCTCTTTTTTTTTTTTTTAACAGATGCATAAGATAAAGCTTTTGAAAAGAAACTTCCTTTTTATGCGCTTTCCTTGTTCCAAAGCCATTTCAAATGCTTGGTACTTCACTTCTTTGAGTTGTACCTTCTTTTCGCACAATTAAATAGACCTGCTTTGAACAAAGAACATTTTATTAGTTGAAAAAGTGGTTGACTTTGTGGCCTTGATTGCCCATTTCCATTGAGAACTTTGCTACCAATTGTCTTTGGGGGTGACTTCTTTTCACACTGACCGGGTTCAAACTCGAAATTCTTTGAGGACTCGCCTGTGTGGGATCTGTCTTTCTGTCTCGTTCCGTTTTTAAAACCTTAGCCTTTAATTTCCTTTTCCTTCTTAATGTCCTTTCCTTTGCAAATGATCGACCCTCACGATCAGTCGGGATTGGATCAATACACCACTGAGGCTGGGTATCTTTCTTTGCCTTTTTACCAGACGGAATCCTGTAAAACTGGTCCTGCCGCCTTTCTTTGTAATAGTTTCGGAATTAAAATTAAACCGAAAGGGATTCAAAGAATAACTATACAAAAAGCAAGGAAATGAGTTTAAAGAGAAATGTCCCTTTAGTGGAAAAAAGAAGGACTTATCTGGGATGCATGCTGACTTCAAATAAACATGACATGCTTCTTGGACTGGACGCCTGACCCACATAAACTTTCCAACTTCTTATGATCCCATTGATTCGCAATTTCAAAACCAGGGAATCTTGCCAAAATTCTTTAGTGAATGGACGTCTTTCTTTTGGTCGGTGGCGCCTTTTGCGGGTTTCCGCCAATCGATCCCTCTCATTTCTCTTCTCCCTGTCGCCTGATAGTGCTCTTTGCGAGTTTTCACTAAACGGACTCTCTCATTTTTAGCTTTTCCAATCGCCATCGCCTTATGGTGCCCGAAGGTTTTCACCGATAAGACTCTCATTTTGTTTCTCTCAATTCAGACTGTGTCAGATTTCCGTCAATGACATTCTTTACTTCCTTGCCTTTGCCAATTGATCCGAAGGACTTGAACAAGGTTTTTTGGGTAAAAAGGAAATTGAATGGAATTACAACTCTGGAACCATCTTGACGGATTTAAACTGAACCGTCATATCATCTGCCCCAGTTTAATTTTTGGGGAAATTGGGATTTTTGTTTTGGTGTGACTGAACCTCAGGAAGAGGTTGCCTACGTATCCTTTCGGAATCAAGTCAGAACGTAGTTCGGGATACTTTGTTTTGTTTTGTTTTGTTTGGTTTTTGTTTTTGGTTTTTTTTTTTTTTTTTTTTTTTTTTTTTAAGAGGGTAGCCAAAGAAAGGTAACCGACTCAAAGGGTTTTACAAAAGATTCATAGTGTTTGGGGTAGCAAGAAAGAAAGCCTTCGTCATCTCAATTATACAACAGCCAACGTCACAGGAGGTCCTGACATAGTAGTTTTATATTGCATCTGTACTGACTACTGTCTCAAAATCATTTCCTTCGATGTCTCCCAGACACAGTGTCCCTTTCAGTGATATTTTCCGGATGATGTATGGATCTTTCCAATTAGGAACGAATTTTTCCTTTTGTTTCTTGGTAATGAGGAGGAATGCGCCTTAACGTCGGTTGTTCTATTTCGAGATTCCTGGGCCGCACTTTCTTGTTGCAAGCATGGGCCATTCTTTGTTGGGATAATTACTCGGGTATTCCCTGAGTACAACACAACCCTTTTGTATGCGAACCAATTTTCTTTCCGTTATTCCAATTCATTGTTTCATTTCCTCAAAAATAAACTTTTGTGCATTTCAACTCTCGATTCATTATTCTGAAGTCTGACAGCGTTTTAGGATCTAAGCATGAAATCCGCAAACATGTCATGTTATTTAAAGTTGCATGATTTGAATTAAAGAGAAGAGAAAAAGAAAACTAAAACAAATCTGAAAGAATAAAAAAAAAAGGAAACGGACGACGAAATATTAATTTCATTTTTTGGAATCGAAAAGACAAACAAGGTTCACATTCGGAAATTTAAAGACAAAAATTAAAAGAAACATCCAATTTACACCCTGAAATACTCTGGATGCATAAAAATGCGGCAGGACAAGTTTACTGGGCTTCCGCCTGATCGGGAATGGCCTAGCCTTTCAGTTTGGGAGTTTAGTGTCTGGTCCCATCTCGACGGTGATAGTCCCTTTCCCTGGCTCGACCATGTGGGTATCGCAGAGCTTTGCCTCATGTTTTCTTTCACTCTCTTCCGTCACGAAATCCTCATTATCTTCCTCTTGACGGTCCTTAATCTTTTGTGGTATGCGTCCAACAAACACTAGCTCATTCAGCCGTGGTGTCTTAATTGCCCCCCCATGTCACATAGGCTTGCTTAGGTGCACCAATTTCCCTTTTTGGTTCTAACTGAGTGATTTTACTCTTCTTTTCCTCTTTCTCCTGTTTCGGGGCCGCCTTGGGCTTCCTTTCCACATCAGCAATAGCAATTATGGCCTTAAGCGCTGGATCGAATTCTTCGTCTTCACAAATCATCCCGGTTAAAACGGGAACGGTTGGCAAAGGGATTTCTGAAGACATGTTGGCACTTCTTTTCGACCTTGTGAAATAAGGATGTGTACTTTCTTTTGATTTAGCAACGGGCTGCTGAACTTTTCTTTTGGACCTCGTGAAGTATGAATGTGAAGCCAGAGTACCACAAAATCAACCACTATTTTCTAAAACCTGGAGTTTGGCAAACAAACGATTAGTCTGAAACAACATAACAGATAAGTAATCTCACGTTGGGTGTGATGCACTTATATAGTTGATCGTGTTGCTACTTGTATTCGATTGTAATGCGTTACCCCGATTATACTTTCCTTTGCTTGCACTTCTTTCTCTCTTTATCAATTTTCTCTTTCTTTTTTTTTTATTTATTTTTTTTTATTTTTTTTCTTTTTCTTTTGGTGATGGTCGAATCTTATGTGGATTGCCTACGTATCATGTCCCCGCATGAATCGGACCGAGCGTAGTTCGGATAATCGGGAATGGAATGAACAAAGTAATATTTTTTTTTGAATTCTTGAAAGAAACGCTTTAAAAATGCTTTTTTTTTTTTTTGCTTTTTTGAAAGAAAGAATTCTAAAAAAAAAAATTCATTTGCTTTTGATTTGAACTTTGGGATTTTTAAAAGTAAAAAAATATACATATATTTTTGTTTGAATTTTTACTTATTGTCTCTTTTTTCTAAGGAAGAAAGAAAATATTGTTTTTTTTTATTTTGGATGTTGCCTCTTTATTTTTGAAAAAGGGACTTTTAAGAAAATATTTTGAATTTTTTTGATTTTTTGTTTATTTACAAAATAACTTATAAAGAAAAGCTAAAATATTTTTGGACTTCAAAAATTTTTTTGTTTTATTTTTTTTATTTTTTTTTATTAATTTATGGACGTTTACAAAAGAAAGACATCTAAGGAGTATTTTTTTCGATTTTTGTTCCTGATTTTTTTTTAGGAAAATGCTTCAAAAACGAAGGAAATCTATATTTTCAATTTTAATTTTTAATAATTTTTCTTTTTATTACAAGAAAAGTAGTAGAAAGACCGAAACTATTTTTTTTAGTTTTTTTTAAACTGCTTTAATCTCTTTTTTTGAATTTTCTAAGGAACTAAAGGAAAATATTTTTTTTTTGATTTTTTTTTTTAAAAAAATTGGGGTCGGAACCGATGAGGTTTTCCTACGTATCTCACATCCGGTGAGAATCAGACCCGCGTAGTTCGAAAATAAAAGAACTAAATCATTTTAAGAAAAGAAAACAAACTGTTTTTAAACAGCATTTCTAAAACAAATTATATTCAGAGAAACTAATCTATCTTTAATAAATCAACAATTTTTTTTATTATTTTTAAAATTTTCTTTTTTTTGGATTTTCGACAAAAATTATTTTCAAAGGAACTAAGAAAACTAAACTATTATTCGTAAATTTAAGAAAATTTATTTGGAATTTTATTTTTTGCATTTTTTCAAAATTTATTTCCAAAGAACTAACTATTTTCCATAAAACTATTTTGACTCTATACTCTGACGTTTTCCACTTCTTCCTCTCTTTTTAACAAATCGGTCGGCAATGTAAGCTCGAAACAAATAAATGCACACAAAAAGATGCAACAAGTTGGTCTTTTGTTTCAGGTACACCTGTCCTAGACAGGCCCAACCCTTGTGTTGAGCCTCCTAAGTCAAATATGCACATGATGCAAATAAACGTTCCTATCGAGGATCCGGCCTAAGGTTTTGTTATTCTAAGTCATCGTCCTGTTGGAAAAAGTGTCTAGACTCGCTTTAACTCGAGCGGACAACTCGAGCCGGGGAGTGTCAGTGCACCGGTAGCATGGCTTTCCGGCTTAATTGACAAAACTCTCCGGCTAAACATGTGTGACTACAAATCTTTCACCGGGTGCCAAGCACCACAGCTATCTTGAGAAAAACGGGCTATGTCCAACAAATGCCCGATATTATATTTCAAAAGACTTAGAAGAGAAAAATGGGTATCGGCACAATTTATATACAATTCACAAAATATCAAAGCGGTAAAAGCAACATTTAGCACATCAAATACAAACATATAATAAAAATCGGATAATAAGCCAAATACAACAATTATTCAAAGCTCGAATTCTTAAACCCTGAACCAGTGGTTCTGGGTTTGTGTCCCCAGCAGAGTCGCCAGAGCTGTCACACCTCCTTTCGGCGCGCTTACCCCGAGGGATAAACGTACAAGGGAGTTTTTCCAATTTAAGTGACAATATTCGAAATGGGATTATTTATTTATTTCAGAGTCGCCACTTGGAATAAATTATGGTGTCCCAAGTCACCAATTTATTTAAATCCCAAATCGAGGAAATTTTCGACTTTCCAAATGAAGTCTGCGAACCAGAAATTCTAAGTAAGGAATTCTGTTGACCCGAGGGAAGGTGTTAGGCACCTCCGGATCCCGTGGTTCTACCACGGTCGCTTAAATTATTGTAATGGCTAAATATCTGATTTTTAAAAAATGTTCAATACTATAATGCAATTTTAAATCATTTACCGCGTTTGGTTATTTTTAAGAAAGAAAAAAAAACATTGTTATTGAGGGGCCCCGTAATTTTATTTCTTCTATTTAGCTAGGCTCGTAACATTTTTTATTTAAAAAAAAAAAGATAATCCTAAAATGACTACATTTTTTCTATTTAGTTTGTCTCTAAAAGAAAAGAAAAGTCCTAAACAATTACATGCTTAAAAGGCTACTCTATATTAATACCAAAGGTGTTCCCTTGAATGACAAATTTATTCTTCAAATTATAAAGCTAACTACAATTTGACAAAAAAAACTAATAAAATAGAAAAATAACAACAAATATTAATCAACAACTTGCTTTTCTATTTCATTTCAAAACTTCAACTTCCAATTCGAGCTTACATCAACACATGGTTTTTAGAATATGTACCTGGTTTTGAAAGGAATGGGAAAATGGCAAATCAACGAGGCGGTGAAAATACAGCAACAACAACAGTAACAACCAGCAGTAGCTTCAACACCTCAATCCCGAAAATCCCAGCAATACGGAGAAAAACAAAAAACAACCAGTAAAAAATAGAAAAAGAAAAATATATTCCAGATTTTCTCTTTGTTTTGGCTTTCTAGCTTTGAACTCTTTTCACTTCTCAAAAGAAACTCTCAAAAATTGCATTTTTTTTCGTGTATACTTCTGTATCCAGAGTGTATATCGAGTGTATACCACAGCAGGGAATTTTCTTTATTTTCTCTTCTCTTCCGATTTTTTCTCTCTTTTTTCTCTCTATGTTTTCTTCCTTTATTTCCTTGCCCCCACTACTTTATGTTATGTGATTATGATTATTTTTTGGCTAAAAATCTGAAATTTTCATTTTGGGCCAAGGGGTTTTGGGTTGGGTAAGGGTGCTTAGGATTGGGCTTGTAACTTAATTTGCAAGATGGCCCAATCCAAATTTTTTCTATTTTGTTCTTCTCCATTATTCAACATCCTAATTAATAAAGCCCAAAAATACTAAGATTAATTTATAAAAACTAAAAATTATCTTGAAATACTAATTAACTCATAATAATAATTATCACACAAAATTAAACATTAATAAAAATAAAATTGCACGATTTGGACATTAAATGCTTAAAAAATGCAAAAATACATATTTTTTATGACTTTTCATTTATGTAAAATAAACTTAATTGTAAACTTGAATTTTATATACATATGCAACATATTTTTTGTATATTTTATTTATTTAAACAAGCAAATATGCACGGATAAAAATGCAAATAATAAGAAAAATAACACAAAAATCACAAAAATCACGCACAACACAATACTATTTTATTTTTTATTTTTTATTATTATTTTTTTTTTGAATTGTTTGGGAGTAATTCTCACGTAGGGCAAAAATCACGTGCTCACAACGCTCACTTGGGGTGTGTACAGACTCCGGAGGGGCTCTTCAGCCCAAGCGCAATATTCATATCATCCGTTGCGGTGTGCAGCCCGGTCCATACTCAGTCCACAACATGCATATGAGTCACATAAGAGTTCATTTTATTTATTTCCAGTTTCAGTTTATTAACAATGAAAAATACTTTAGTTTATTAATTTTTCAAGAACATGTGATTTAGCATTTCATAATAGTGATTTCAACCTAGGACTGAGATCAATGATTTTACAAATCATGCTATCACATATATATCTATCCCTAAGGATACTACACGTCGGCACAAGGCCCCAAACATGACATAAAGCCCATATATATTCAACATAGAGTGCGTTTCAATCGCCAATATAGTATTATTCTTGTTCGGGATGGACCAAGTGACAATTCCAAGTCACAACCAATCTCGCACCTGCCATGGGATGCGAGTCACGCCCTATATAGCGTCACAATGGGATAAGTCGGGGTTTCAAACCCTCAGGCTATCATATATACCAACTATTCACCTCTAACCGGCTGTGGACTCATCCGTAATGCCGTTTCCTTTCGAATTTGTCTCATCGTGCATCGAATCTAGTCAAATATATAAAATGGGTCAAAGAAACATAACCCAATCAAAATTACTCGAAAAGTATAATAATTCACAAAGTTGGTAAAACTCAAGCCCCGGGCCCACTTCTCGAAAAATTCATAAAATCATACCAACGGATTCCTCGTCTTGCCATGAGTCCGTCCATATAAAGTTTATCGAAAATGGAGTTCGAATGGCCTTTCAAAATCCAAAAAATTGGTTTCTAAACTTAAGCCCTAGTTCTTCACAATTTCTACCCAATTTCATGAATTTTAGTGTTGATTCTTGCATAAAATCACGTTTTCTAGTCAAAAGAATTACCTCCAAGCAATACCCTTTGAAAACTCTCTTCAAATCTGTGATGACCCAAAGGGTCATCACTTATTTTATTAATCATTTCGAGCTTTTGAGGCCTTGAAAACTTCATTCCATGTTGCCTCGATTTACGTGCACGATCCGAGCATGTAGCTGGAAAGATTTTGTGATAGAACATGTGAATTCTATGAGAAATTTGGATAAAAATGATATTAATATTGATATGGTTGACTTCGGTCAACATTTTTGGTAAACGGATCCGGACTCGAGATTGAATGGTCCCGAAAGGTCCGTAGGAAAATATGGGACTTGGACATGCGTCCGGAGTCGAATTCCGAGGCCTAGAGCCCAAGTTATGAATTTTTCTATGAAATTGTTTTTGATGTAATTGTTAAAGGAAATGAATTAATTGACCTTGGTATCGGGCTCGTATTTTGGTTCCGACGCCGGTACAAGTCTTAAATATTATATATGTGATTTCTGTAAAGTTTGGTGACATTCGGATGTCGTTCGAGATGTTTTGGACCTTGAGTTCCAAGTTTGAAAGTTTTGAAAACCAAAAGTATGAAAATCATGAATTTGAGGCTTGATTTGATGAAAACGATGTGATATTGGCGATGTGATCGCACGAACATGTTCATAATGTGCTTTTGATGTTGTGTACATGTTTGGTTTGGAGCCCGGGGGCTCGGGTAAAGATTTGATAGGCCGTAGGATTAATTTCTGAATTTATGCACTTCTGGTTTTTCACCCAGCTGTTGGCTTCGCATTTGTAACGAATTTCTCGCAAATGCGAAGAAGGCAGTTCAAGGCTGGGTTCGCAAATGCGAACCCATTATCGCAAATGCGATGCCTGCAGAACCAGCCAAGTTCGCAAATGCGAACAAAGTGTCGCAAATGCGACACTGGCACACCTGGACCATAGTTTGCAATTGCGAACTTAACCTTGCAAAAGCGAGGCCTTCAGTATATTGCCTGTCTTCGCAATTGCGAAGAATGTGTCGCAATTGCGACAAAGCCCGAAAGCCAGCTTGTTCGCATTAGTTCGCAAATGCGAACATTCCCCTATCCTGCCAGTGTTCGCAAATGCGAACAAAAGTTCGCAAATGCGAACTTCCCAGCCTTAGCTTATTTTTCAAACTCCAGAAATTGGTCG
Source organism: Nicotiana noctiflora (assembly GCA_032618575.1). NCBI lineage: Eukaryota > Viridiplantae > Streptophyta > Magnoliopsida > Solanales > Solanaceae > Nicotiana > Nicotiana noctiflora. The sequence goes on along the minus strand of JASVEL010009256.1, from coordinate 265,801 downwards.
GGGTTCGCAATTGCGAACCCATGTTCGCAAATGCGAACACAGAGACCTGTAAATCATGATTTTCAGTTCATTTTTTCACTTTTCACAACCCAAAAACACCCATTTGCGATTCTTCACGGATTCCTTCTTCTTCAAAACAGTTGTAAGTCACTTTTTACTTAATTCTTTCAATTCCTAACGTCATTAAACATGTTTTTCAATAGAAATCAAAGGTTTTAATGGTAGAATTTCTTGTTTTTGTTAGAATATAGGGTTTTTCATAAATTGGGAAATTGGACCTCGAATTGAGGTCCGATTTTGAAACAAATCATATACATGAACTCGTGGGGGGATGGGTAACCGGATTTTGGTCCGAACCCCGAGTTCGACCATGTGGGCCAGGGGTCGAAATTCACTATTCCGGGCAGAATGTTGTAAAAGTTGTAATTGGTCTTAGGAATTAGTTTGTTGAGTAGTATTGATGATATTAAATCAATTGTGTATAGCTACGATTGGATTGGAGCCAAATTTGAAAGAAAAAGACATTTCCACGGATTGAATTGTTCATAAACATTTGAGGTAAGTGTTTGTTCTATCCTAGCTTAAGGGAATAGGATTATGTGCTATGTGTTATGTGATCGAGTGCGGTGTATGGGCTGTAGTGACGAGCATCTATACACTGGCGTCTAGTATGACCGTGAGTCGTTGATAATGCTTATTGTGAGACATATTTACAGATGAATTGTTGAACCTTTGCCAGGTTGTAGAAGTGTTATTGTTCTCCCTTGTCGGGACTTATTGTGAAGTTAATTATTGATTGCCCTTGTTGGGACAGTTTATGAACTACTGTTTCTTTCTTTGCCCTTAACTGTGATTGTTATTTGGGTGAGGAAGAGTGATAATGCACGAAGGGTGATGTCGTGCCTTGATTTATTATTTATGCACGAAGGTTAATGCCGTGCCATGTTTTATTATTTATGCACGAAGGTTAATGTCGTGCCATGTTTTATTGATTATGCATGAAGGATCATGTCGTGCCTGTTATTGAACCATGTACGAAGGATCATGCCGTACTATGGATGTAAGGATGAGAGTAAAAGCACGAAGGGTGATGCCGTGTACTTTATTTGCTTATTTGGTGAGGATGAGAGTAAAAGCACGAAGGGTGATGCCGTGCAACTGTTTGCTATTCCTTGACTTGATATTACATGTGTTTCCATTATACTTTATTTTCCTTGTGAACTTATTAACTGTTGCTAATTGTTGAATTCTCTGAGACATTCCTAATTGTGTTATTACTTGGTTATTTCTTGTTATTCTGTGGTATACATATATATTGAATTGCACAGGTTTATGTGGGTGTCTGGTCCTAGGCTTGTCACTACTTCGCCGGGATAGGCCAGGCACTTACCGGCACATGGGGTCGGTTGTGCTGATACTACACTTCTGTGCGTTTTTGCACAGGTCCAGGTTACGATCAGGAGCAGCAGCAGTAAATCGATTGCGTGGAAGTTTGATCACATTTGAGACCGAGGTAGCTTGCAGATGTCCGCAAGCCCGACGTCTCTCTCTTTACTTATGTTACTAGCTGTAGTCTCTTTGTTCCGAGACAAACAGAATTATGTTATATTTCCTTCAAACTTTTATGTGTAGTATTCCATAGTAGTTCGTGAGTTGGTGACTCCACGTCTTGGGTAGAGGATTTCAGTATGATTTTCACCTTGTAATTAGTTATTTCTATTTCGATAAAGTATTCCGCATTTATTTAATTAAAGTTGTGGGTTGTTGATAAATAAATTATGAAATTGTGTTAAAAACGGGATAGTATGAATACAGTGGCTTGCCTAGCTACCACGAGTAGGCGCCATCACGATCCCGATGTTGGGGGAAAATCTGGGTCGTGACAAAATCTCTCAAAACCCTCTCTTGGCAGAGTAAAAATGGTGTAAAATATGAGGGTTCGCGTCTGATGTTTTAGCTTAACTGTTCTGCCCAGTTATTTAACCTTACGCGATCACATCCCAAGTCACGCGATCGCGGAGAACAAAAATCCAGCCCCTCAATTTTACCTTACGCGATCGCAGGATTCATTAAACGATCGTGGTGAACCAAACTCCCTCTCTACGTGATCGCACTACCCTTCACACGATTGCACGGAACGATCAGCCAGGCCTACGTGATCGTAGGCAAGCCCACGTGATCGCAGAGAGGAAACTGCTGCTCTGCAATTTTTGCTACAACTTTCAACTCAAATCCCTATTGGTCATCCGTAATCACCCTGAAACCCTTGGGATCTCAACCAAATGCACAGATATTTCAAATTACTTCATTCAAACTTGCTCACAACATAAAAGCACCATCCTAAACATCAAAATCATGAAATTCTCGTGGATTCAAGCCTAAGTTTAACTAAAACATCTGAAAGTTGCATTTGATCTAAACCTCAACCTAAACACCTCCGAATGATCTGAAATTTTGCACGCATATCCAAAATAACCTAACGGAGCTACTAAAACTCTTGGAATTGCATTCCGAGCATCGGATCAAAATCTCACCTACCATCCAGAATTAGGCAAAATCCATCCTTAGCCAATTCAATTCGAAATCTACACCGGACCTCCGAATTCAATACTGATTGTTCCTCTAAGTCATAAATCATCCCCCCGAAACTAGTCAAATCATCAGAAATTCATTCAGAGCCTTCTAACTTACAAGTCAACATTCGGTCGACTTTTCCAAGCTAACCTTCCCATAAAGAGGTTTATTGCCTCATTTCTAATCGAATTCTACCCGATTTACTTCAAATTCTCCAAACACATATAATAAAACATACGAAACCATAAAACGGTGAAAACAGAGCGGTAACTCCCATAACAATGGTTCATGTCATTACAGTCTGGAGTGATTTTTGGGTAATTTGGGTAGACTATCGTTCCCTAGAGTTAGGTTTCCGGCGAACTATTTATCAAGATTCGAGCAGAACCAGAGTGATTCGAGGGAAAAGATTTATGGTGGTGGGGACAGGAGATTGAGGGCTATCTATGGTGTTAAGGGCGAGGTCATCGGAGAAGGTAGCGTCTCCCGTCGGCGAGGGTTCCGGCGAGAGGTTGAGACAAAAGTGGGGCGTCTATGGTTTGTATTGTCATACGGGGAAGATGAAATCATATAGTGTATTATATGTGGTATATTTACAACACTCTAATTAACTGAGACCGTTGGATTTAAATGAATTAGTTGTTGGGATTGATTGACGCTTATACGACGTCGTCTAGTTTAAATAAAACTGAAGCCTCATCCGTCAGATTAACCCAATAAACGGCCTTGATTTAAAACATAAAACGCCGTCATTTTACGTATTAATGGCTTGTGTAACATGACCGTTAGATCAAGTATTTCAACGGTCCATATCTCTTTGCACCGAAACGGGGTCGGTTACATTCATAGGGAGACCGTGTACTCATTTGTTTGGGCATGGGCGGGTATATTATACTTGTTTTTGGGCTACTAATTAGTATAAATGGCCCAATTTTGTATTATACCTCTTGTATTGTATTTTTATATTATACTTTTCCTTTGTATTTTTGTATTTTCTTTTTTCTTTTGTATTTTTGTATTTTCTTTTTCTTTTGTACTTTTATTTTGTATCTTTTGTATTTTCTTTTTCTTTTGTATTTTTGTATTTTCTTTTCCTTTTTATTAAATTGTTACACTAATTAATATCTATTTTATGTTAATTTTCAATTAAAACATAAAAATGCTATTTTTATTTTTCTTTAATTTGTTCTCAAAATGTATTAATACAAAAATTGCAAAATTAAAATCCTAATGCATATGCATATTTTTCTATATTTTTATAAATTATTATGCAACTAGTTAACACAAAAATGCCACAAACATCAACAAAAATTTAAAATTATTTTGTTTGGATTTTTAGGAATAATTTGCTTAGGGCAAAAATCACGTGCTCATAGCTGCCCCTCTTTGCCCGGAAACACGAAGAGTTTTCGTGCATAGATAAGTGAGTGGTAATGAGAGATTTTTGCCCATTCGCATATTCCATGTGAATCATATTTGAAAAGTTTTACCGCACCCTACTTCAGATGTTGCCTACATATCCCGGGCTAAACAGGAATCAGGTCAATGTAGTTCAGGGGTGTCTGGTAGCTAGGACTACCAGCATCTGTGATCTCATTGCTGTTGCTGCTTGCTGACCCCCTTATTACACCGCTGTGAAGATAAAACAAGCTAGCCTAGGCTATGCCCTATGATTTACAAAATCCTATCTAATGTGTGCTATCTTGTGTTCCTGAATTGCCTTGATCTCGCATCTTGCATTCTTTCATTATAAACTTTGACCGTGTCCATTCTTCAGGTGGGCTCCTGCTTACGATTGGTTGAAAAATTATTCTTTTGTTCTTCAGGTGGGCTCCTGCTTGCAATTGCTGAAAACGTATTCCCTTGTTCTCCTGGTGGGTACCTGCTTACCGAAATTGAAATGTATTCGCTTGTTCTTCATGTGGGCGCCTGCTTACACAATTGACAAACAAAGAAAAATTTTCATCCCCAGTATGGTGACTGGGCATATCATGTTATCAGATATTAAAACTCAAATATAAATTTCAAATGGTATTTCCCTTGTTTTTTAGGTGGGTGCCTGCTTACTGCATTTGAAAAGATATTGCCTTGCTCTTAAGGTGGGCGCCTGCTTACTGAAGTTGAAATGTATTCCCTTGTTCTTCAGGTGGGAGCCTGCTTACAAAAAATTGAAATGTATTCCCTTGTTCTTCAGGTGGGCGCCTGCTTACTGAAATTGAAATGTATTGCCTTGTTCTTCAGGTGGGCGTCTGCTTACTGAAATTGTAATGTATTCCCTTGTTCTTCAGGTGGGCGCCTGCTTACAACAAACAATCCAAACAAAGAAAATTTTTTTGCCCCAGTTTGATAACTAGGTACAACATATTTATCACATGTACAAATTGAAAGCTAAAATTATACTTTCCTTGTTCTTCAGGTGGGCGCCTGCTTACTAAAATTGAAATGGATTCCTTTGAATATTGTTGCTTTCCTTTAAAACTTGAACTGTCCTACCGTATTCTCCAGCTAGGTGCCTGATTGCCGAAAACTTTTTGTGCTCCCTTGTTATCCACATTGGTCACAATCACTTTAAAGGGATTAGTGAGAATTTGAATCTTTTGTCCCTGTTCTAATCAAAGAACAATTTGTTAGTATAAAATGGTGGTTAGCTGCTGGCATTCTTGTTGGCCATGCTCCTGCTTTTGAACTTGCTTCGACTTGCTTCTTTGAACTTGTTATTCCTTGTTGTGATTTCCCAGTTATCTTTCAAATTTCTTGATCTTGATGACCCAAATGTTTTCCTCATGTCACTGTCTTGGTGTTTCTTTTTCCTTTTCTTGTGAACTTTTGCTTCTTTCTCTAATTATCTGATTATCATTGGTCCTTCTGGTTTTAGTGTCCTTTAAGTCATGATCTCATTGTGTCATATAACTGGGAAGCTGGTAGTTATCTTTGACTACAAATGACTTATAGACAAATTTCAAGAAAATATGAAATGCAATGACCCCGAAGTTTTGAGGATAGAAGGACTGTGAAAAGAGAAAGAGGATAGAACTTATCTGAGTGGGAAGGTTGATTCTTTTAATCATGACATGCATTTTGGATTAACCGACCTAGTCTGTCCAACCAAACAACTGTCAATTTCCGCATTTGCCTCTCCATGTTTCACAACCCGATCTTCACCGAAACTCAAACCTTGCTTGTTTTTCCGCCGTTCCACCACAACCTTCTTTCATTTGCCCACTTTGGAAACTCACTTTCGCCTTATGGTGCCCATAAGGGTTTTCACTAATAAGACTCTTTCATTTTATATCTCTCAACTCACATTGCCTTATGGTGCTCACGAGGGTTTTCACCAATTAGACTCTCTCATTTTCACATCTCTCGACTAACAACAACTTACGGTGCTCGTGAGTGTTTTCACCAATAAGACTCTCTCATTTTCATTTTTTTTTATATTATGATACCGGAATGTTGTCCAAAATATGATTCACCTTACCTGCTTGTATTGCCATTGCTTAAAATTGACCAGAAGGTCTTTCTTTGGACCTTAATATGGCTTTTGGATGGGTTTAGAAAGAAAGGTATAAAGGTTCAAAATATTCCAACGCAGGGTTCAAAGTTACAACTTTTGTAATCATATCTCCATAACAAACATAACTTCTGCCCCAGTTTCATTCTTTGGGGATTCTTGGACTTTTCTTCTATTGCGACTGAACCTCAGTGAGGCTGCCTATGTACCCTTTTAGGATCAAGTCAAACGTAGTTCAAATCATAAAATCGCTTCATTGTTGCAACGCTTCCTTCCTCCCATTCTTCTTCTTTGCATTCCTTTCTTTTTTCCTTTACTTTTTTTTCTTTTCTTTTTCTTTTTCTCTTTTTTTTTTCTTCTTTTCTTTTCCTTTTCTTCTTTTCCTTTTTCCTTCTTCTTTTGTTTTCTTCACTAGATTTCCTCATTCAATTTTTGATTTTGTTATTGATTCCAAAAGAGGGATATGAAAGAAAATATAATAGGGCTCAAATGGTAGCAATGTATAAAGTGTTTGGATAGCAGAACAAAATGCCTTCATCATTTTAATCTCAAAATATGTCAAATATAATCTAATACATAAAGATAAAGAAGTCATGCATAATATCTATTGAGTGCATCAGAATTGATAGCCGTTTCTACATATTTTCCTTCCACATCTGTTAGATATAATGCTTCGTTGGACAACACTCATGATACAACAAATGGCCCCTGCCAATTCGGAGCTAACTTTCCTTCTTCTTCTACCCAATGAGGTAGGATGCGCCTCAATACCAATTGTCCGACATAAAATTTTTGTGGACGCACTTTCTTATTATAAGCTCTGGCTATTCTCTATTAATACAATTGCCCATTATATACTGCTTCCAATCTCTTTTCATCAATCAAGCTCAATTGTTCCAACCGGGCTTTGACCCGTTCATCATCATCAATTTTCGCCTCCGCAATAATTCAAAGGGAGGGTATTTCAACTTCTGCAGGTATCACTGCCTCTGTGCCATACACCAATGAATAATTTTCAATTTAAAAAATATGACAAATACAATTAGATAGATGAAAGAAACCATACATAATATCTTTTGACTGCATCAGAATTGATGGCCATTTCTACGTATTTTACTTCTATGTCTGTCAAATACAATGCTTCATTGGACAACACTCGAGATACAACAAATGGCCCTTGCCAATTAGGGCCGAGCTTCCCTTTTGCTTCCGCCCAATAAGGTAAGATATGCCTCAACACCAATTGTCCAACTTCAAATATCAGTGGACGTACTTTCTTATTATATGCCCTAGCCATTCTTTGTTGATATAGTTGTTCATGACATATTGCTGCCAGTCTTTTCTCGTCAATTAAACTCAATTATTCTAACCGGGCTTTTACCCATTCATCATCATCAATTTCTGCCTCTGCAATGATTCGAAGGGAGGGTATTTTAACTTCCGCAGGTATCACTACCTCCGTGTCATACACTAATGAATAAGGGGTTGCATCTATCGAAGTGCGCACAGTAGTGTGACAACCCATAAAAGAAAAGGGCAATTTCTCATGCCATTGCCTCGATCCTTCAACTATTTTCCGAAGGATTTTCTTGATATTTTTATTTGGGGCTTCAACTGCTCCATTTGCTTTGGGCCGATAAGGTGTAGAATTGTGATGCATAATTTTAAACCTTTGACAGGTCTCCGCCATCAGGTGATTGTTAAGGTTGGCTCCATAGTCTGTAATAATCACATTTGGCATTCCGAAACAACAAATGATGTTTGCATGTACAAAGTTCACCACTGCCTTCTTGGTTACCTCTTTGAATGTATTTGCCTCCACCTGTTTGGTAAAATAATCAATGGCAACCAGAATAAACCTGTGCCTATTAGATGTTGCTGGCTCTATTGGACCAATGACATCCATGCCCCAAGCAACAAAAGGCGATGGTGCCAACATCGTATGCAATTCGTATAGTGGATAATGAATCAAATCCCCATGTATATTGCACTGATGACATTTCCATACATATCTGATACAATCTCATTCCATAGTAAGCCAGTAATATCCAGCCCTAAGTATTTTCTTTGCTAACACATACCCGCTCATGTGGGGTCCACAGGCCCTGCGTGTACCTCAGTCATGATTGTAGTAGCATGTTTTGCATCATACATCTTAACAAAGCCAAATCTGGATGCTTTTGTATAAAACTCCTCCACTAAAGAAAAATCCACTCACCAATCGTCTTATGGCTCTTTTCTGATCCCCTATAGCTTGTACCGGGTATGCCCCCATTCTCAGATGTTCTTTGATATCATGGAACCATGGTTCGCCATCAAGTTATTCCTCTACTGTATAACAATAAGCATTCTGATCATGAACTTGGATTTCTAATGGATCCGCATAAGCCTTATCCGGATGGTGTAACATAGATGATAGAGTAGCCAGAGCATCAACAACATCATTGTGCATTATCGGGATATGATTAAATTTTATGGATTGAAACCGCTGACATAGTTCATGTAAACACTGTCACTGCGGTATGAGTTTCAAATCCCGTGTCTCCCATTCTCCTTGAATTTGATGTATCAAGAGATCCGAGTCACCCATGACCAAAATCTCTTGAGCGCCCATGTTTATTGCCATTCTTAATCCCAATATAAACGCTTCATATTCAGTCATATTGATAGTACAGAAAATGTGGAGCTGAGCGGTAACAGTGTAATGCTGACTCGTCTCTGAAATGAGTAAAGCTCCAATTCAAACCACTTTGTTGTTGACAGCCCCATCAAAGTATAACTTCTAGCCTGGCTTTTCATCTTGTTCAAATTCTTCAATATTCGTTGTCTCCTAATCAAGGAAATTTGTTTTTAGTGGCTCATACTCATCGTTGACTAGATTTTCTGCTAAGTGATCAACAACTGCTTGCGCTTTCATTGCAGTGCGAGTTACATAAACAATATCGAACTCTATGAGCAAAATATTCCATTTACAAGCCTCCTCGTGGGCATAGGCTTCTGGAATATGTACTTAAACGGGTCCAAACAAGATATGAGATAAGTGGTATAAGCCGACACGTAGTGTTTCAACTTCTGTGTAACCTAGGTCAAGGCTCAACATGTTCTTTCCAACTGCGTATATTTTACCTCATAAGATGTATATTTCTTACTGAGATAGTAAATTGCTTGCTCCTTCTTTCCGGTTTCATCATGCTGCCCCAGTACACAGCCGAATGAATTATCCAATACGGTCAAATAAAGGATCAAGGGCCTTCCGAATTCTGGAGGAACCAATACAGGCGGATTAGCCAAATATTCCTTGATTTTATCAAATTCAGCTTGACATTCATCAGTCCATTTTACTGCAGAATCATTCTTCAATAATTTGAAAATAGGCTCACAAGTTGATGTCAGTTGGGAAATAAATATGCTAATATAATTCAATCTGCCCAGCAAACTCATCATATCTTTCTTCCTCTTTGGCGGAGGATTATTCCTGAATAGCTTTGATCTTGGATGGGTCTAATTCAATACCACGCCGACTTGCCACAAACCCCAATAATTTCCCTGATTGTTCTCCGAAAGCACATTTTGCCAGATTGAGCTTGAGATTGTATCTCTCAAGCCTTTGAAAGAACTTCCTCAGATATTTAACATGATCGTATTGTTTCCTGGACTTGATAATGACATCATGCACATAAACTTCAATCTCTCGATGTATCATGTCATGAAATATGGTAGTCATTGCTCTCATATACGTGGCTCCAGCATTTTTCAATCCTAATGGCATTACGCTATAGCAGTATGTTCCCCAAGGTGTGATAAAGGCTGTCTTTTCTACATCTTGTTCATCCATCGGGATCTGATGATAACCCGCATAACAATCCAGGAAAGACCCAATCTCATGTTTGGCACAATTGTCAATTAGTATATGGATGTCCAATAATGGAAAATTATCCTTCGGACTTGTTTTGTTGAGGTCTCGATAATCAACAGACACTTTGGTTTTTTTGACTTTCTTCGGAACAGGTACAACATTAGCTAACCAGGTGGGATATTTGGTGACCCCGTATGACCTTTGCCTCAAATTGTTTGTTGACTTCCTATTTTTTATTTTCACGCTAACATCTGTTTTGAACTTTCTTAACTTTTGCTTGATGGACTGGAATTCCGAATAAGTGGGAAACTTATGTACCATCAAATCAGTACTTAGCCCTGGCATTTCGTTATATGACCATGCAAATATGTCTTTTTACTCATGTAATAACTTTATCAAGTCCTCTCTGAGTGAGGTTTTATGAATAAACACTAATCTTTTTTTCTAGAACATTTTCCTCATCCCCCAAATTAGTAGACTTCGTCTCGTTCAAGTTTGGTTTGGGTTTCTCTTCATACTGGTTCACATCTTTACTAATTTCTTCCAAAACTTCCTCGTCCTCATACTTCACTTCACTATCGTATTCAATTTCTTGTATTACTATTTGATTATTAAGACTGGGCCGAGAATTCCTTATGCATGACCCACTATTGAAATCAGCGTAAAACAGATTGTACAAGAAAAGAAAAGAAAAATAAAATAAGACTATCAGAATGGAGGAAAAAAGAAATTGAATTTCATTGAAATATCAAAACATAACAAGGTTTGACACGTCTGATTGGACGGAACATAGAATCTATATTACAGCCTTGAAATAAAATAGATTTAAGAATGAAACATCAAAGCTAACTAACACAACTCCCTTCTAGTCGGAAGAGGAGTAGCTTCCCAGTTATTCATCTTGATCTGGGATCCAACAAACTGGACGTCCATTTTACTTGTGCCTTCTTCTGCCTCTACCATGTTCACATCTTCAAACAACCTCTCAAATCTTTCTAACAACTCATTGTCTGGCCTTATCTCTGCTTGGCTGGGCATGACCATTGCCGGACGCCTTTTTGTACTAGGCTTGACAAATGAATGGGAGAGTTTAGGAATAGGCTTAGGGAGGGTCCATCCTTTCTTTTTCAGATTTTGGGCTCTTTTTATGTCAACAATGGTTGGCTTGAAACCCAACCCAAAAGTGTCAATGATTCCCGAAAGAGATACTAGCAGTGTTATTCCTTGCAGTGCAGCTCCTAAACCTTTCCCAGGGAGAAACCCATTTTTCAACATCTCCATAGCAACCATTGTGAGCATGTGATTTTTGCCCCAAGCAATTGAATACCAAAATATTATAAAAAATAATTAAAAAATGAGTTTTTGTTTCCAATTGTGTGATTTGTGTGAAATACCAGTGTTTGTTTGAAATAAAATTGAAATAAAAATACAAAAAAAGGAATTAATTAGAAAATATCACAAAAACTGTAGAACAAATGCTAGAAATTAGAAAATTAAACAAAAATACAAAAAAGTATCGGAAATCAAGGAAAAAATCAAAAAAATGGAAAATAAAGGAAATATAGCAATTGTGAAATAAATACAAATAAATTACAATATACAACATTAATTTGGACCAAATACACATAAATACATAGCCGAAACACAAAAACACAGACCAGGCCCAAGTTATTGTTGACCGGTCTGCCCAGTCTATAGACCAAACGACACCTTATAGGTTTTTAAATCCAAGCCGTTGATGATTTAAATCAACGGACATGGTAAGGCGGTGCATCTCTTAATGAAACGACGTCACCTTTAGCATCAATCTCAACTGTTCGTTGTAACTGATCAAATGGATGAGACCAAGGTGCCATTTAAAAAAAAATGACACAGTTTATGATAATTTATCTTGACCGTTCAATATCCTAATCCAACGTACCTAATGAGACCCCTCACTAAATCAGACGACACCGTTTAAGATCCACGAGATCCTGGCCATTCATCTCAACTAATCCAATTGCTAGGAATCAACAACACATTTTTAATATATATCTATCCTTCTCCCTTTCAGACGCTCATTATACACACACACACACACATAACCTATGACTAAACCCTAGCCGCCCCAATCTTCTTGTTCTCTCCCATCGTCTCCCATGGAAAGCACCGTAGATCACTCAGACCTCTGTCTCCCCCCTTAGCCAAGCCACCAAACACCCTTCCTCAACCTCCAAACCACCATAAAACCCTATTAATCCTGACCAAAACCTAACCTTCTCCCTATTCTTGAAAATCCGGTCGCCAGAACCCTAGTCGGCGACCATCCAAAAGTATGAACAAGACTCCCAAAATAACACCCCTTGACCGTCTTTAGACGATCTACCACCCCACCTAGGTAGTTTCCTTTGAATCTACCTCCAACCCTTCTAATAATCAAAAAACACTCGCCGGAACCCTACTCCGGCGAGTACCAAAAACTACCCCACTCTCAAAACCTTACCCCAAGGCTTCAAACACCACTCTCATACACTCAGATCAAACCCCCAAAGCCCCGTTCAAAAGATCTAACACCCAGAGACCAACAGTCTTTGAAACTCTAAAAATCAAGAAAATAAAAAGATCGAAGAGAAAAGAAAAAGAAAGAAAAGGAAAAAGAAAGGAAAAAGCCTCAAAAAAGCTAAGTACCCTACCCTGTCTTTGGTCGTTGGTTTTCATGTGTTCTGAAACTTGATTCTTTCATTTTTTGAACTTGTTTTGTTATATGCTTACCATGTTTCTCTGTTTAGAACTTAAAGAATCCTTATGCATGTCTTAAACCATGACTTTATCTCTTTTCTATATCTTGATTCATACTTGTGCATACTAGCTATGAACTTAATTTCATATTTGCCTGAAATCATTTAAGTGTTAGGTTCTGATATTAGCTACTTGTAAATCATATTCTATTAGCCAGTTTTATGTGATTGTTCTTTATATTCTATCTCGATTGGGTTTTAGTTAATTGGAATTCAACCATTATCAAATTTATCCTCTGAGTTCTGATGAATTGGAAGTTAATTCGTGATTAGGGTTATGTGTGCAAAACAACATGAATCTGGCTATATTTGCAATTTGATTTGTATGTTTGTTTCTTCTGATCTTCTAAGTACTTATGTGTACTTAGGTTATATGGGTAAGTGTTTTGTGGCTATGTTTGCAAATTAAGAATGAATTCTAATTATTGGCTATTTGTAAGAAAAGTGGCTAATGTTGAAAAGGTTTATAAGTTGAAACTGGTTAAGTCTTAAAGACATGGCTTAGTTTGGCTATTTGTTAAATAAGTGTTACCCTAATCCTGCTAGACCTAAGGCAGGTCGGGTAATAACAATTAAGTACAAGAGGTAAAAAGGGAAGGGTAAATGGCATTATTGTGGATTAATAGAGCCTGTAGGGATAAAAGTTACTTTAATGCTTGGTATTTCTCAAATTACTTAGATAATAAGGGGTATACTAAGTAGAGCTAAAAGGCATTTGTGTAATAAACCTTAGCAAGTGGGGGCAATTAAGTAAAACCTACCTAATGGAACCCAATAGAACTGCCCAGAACCTTCTAGCAGGGGTTCTAGGGTATTTCGATACAAATTTAATGGACTATACTGTAATTAATTAAAAGGAATAAGGGGAGGAAAATAGAATTAAATTATTTGAAATCCCCCCAAAATGCCTCTATAAATAGGTTTTTCTAAGCCTGTAAAGGGGTTGGAGGTTGGACGTTAAAAAGAGGTTAGGCGTTACACATTGGGTCCAGATTTTGAAAAAAAAAGGGAAGTACTCTGAAATATCCTGAAATACTGCTACTATTTCATTGCTGCTGGTTCAAGTGATATTTTGGACTTCTGTTCGTTGTTCTTCATCTATTTGGTTGAATTAACTGCATCTTCTACTTGTTTGGTTGAATTCGCCGGGTTTTCTACTTTGAAATTGCACCTGTTGTTGTGTTAATCTGCCTTCATTGCTTTTGATACTTGGTTGTTGTCTATCGCTGATTCTCTTCTCCTTCACTCCCCTAGAACTCACTGTTTTATCTCAATTTGATCAGGTACACTACTACCTCTCAAGGATGTAACTGAAGTGCTTTGAAGGAATGAAATGCATGTTAATTTCCATTTGTACTTATATTTCTATTATTGTCATAGCTGTAATTCTTGGATCTATTGTAATACAATAGGAATAGTTGTAATAATTAACAACTGCATGAATTCGATTAGATTAGAGTAGAATATTTAATGTAGTAAGTAAACGTAGTTAGCTATAGCTTATTATCTAATTCGAAACTAAAAATAGGTAAAAATAAAGTTAATACACCTATGTAAGTAAGAATGCCATTCTGAAATTGGACCTACGAACTGATAACTAATTACTCATGCAAATTAAATTTTGAATCTGGTTCAATGGGGAATAAGTAGTTCAAGTTTCAATATTATCATCGCTTAGTTTTATTCAAAAATGATCTAGATATGGATTTGTTTTAGATTTCTGTGATTATAACTAACTCAAGCATGTTTAGTTAGTATAGCGACAATGATACAAGTTATGGTGTTAGAATTTTAGTTAATCACTGAAACAAGCAGTGATCAAAAAATAATTTGGTATACTTTTGAAATAATATAAGTTTACAGATTTTCTTTGTCGTTTGAAAACATCTGCTTCAATATTGTTGTGAAACTGTTAGTCTATTCATTCTTTTGCTTTCAAAGTATGGGCCCAACCTTGAGTATAGGCCCAGGTCTAATTCATCAGATGTCTATGTTCTCAAATAGAGATAACAACATACATTGGGCTTCAGAAGCCAAGTCGCCTTTAATAACAGAATGCTAAGGCAGTCTGAAGTCCAGGCCCTAATAATAAATAATGGCCTCGACTCTAAACATTAAAGCTTTGAAAAATTCCAAAAACAAATGCATATTAGGAAGGAAAAAACAAAAATAGAAAACATAGTACATAAATAGGATTGAGCCTTAAAATAAGGGATGAGCCTCGTTCCGAAAAATGAAAATACACGGGGCCCCCAAATGGATTTCAATGTAAAATGCTAGACTCGGAAGGATCGTTTAGCAAATTTCACGGTCTTTCCCAAAGCTAATAAGACGTAGATATTATAGGCACGATAAATAAAATTTCATTCCTAATACGGGTGCACATCTTATGTGACCCAAATCTCAAAATCCCGACGAAGCTGAAATGCACTAAAGTCACAGGCGTATTGGTTACGGTGTGACTTGAAATGCATTTTCGTGATGTCGCAAGTCTTTAAAAATAACAAAGCGGAACACTAATGGCATTTAAAAAAAATCGAAGCATATAAGTAAATCAGATAAAAACAAATACGGCAGTTGAGCGACCGTGCTAGAACCACGGAATTCGAGAGTGCCTAACACCTTCTCCGGGTTAACAGAATTCCTTATTGGGATTTCTAGTTTCACGAACTGTTAAAATTGAGTCATAATTTCCTCGGTTTGGGACTAGATCGGTGACTTGGGACACCATTATTTTCCCAATTGGCGACTCTGAAAATTAATAAATAAATCCCGTTCTGAATGTCCTTTAATTGGAAAAACTCCTTCCCTACTATTATTATATCCCTTCCCGGGGTGTAGTAATAAATAGTTGGGACACGAAAAAGGAGGTGTGACAGCTCTGGCGACTCTGCTGGGAATAAGAAACCCAGAACTTCGGTTTAGGGTTTAAGAATTCGAGCTCAGTTAAATTGCTATTTTTGATATTATCTGATTTCAATATATGATTTGATCAATGTGCTATATGTTTACCGCTTTGATATTACGTGAACTGTATATATAAAATTATGCCAAAAACCCTTCTCTTCTTACCTCCGGTGATGTGCTTACTGGTTGAGACTCCCCTTTCAGTTAAGTCATACCCAATAAGAAATAGAGGCCAGAAAAGTTACAAATCTAGGCGATCCTGCGGGTCCCTGGTACGTAGCCCCCTCCTCGATCCGAGTTGTCCGCTCGGGTATACAATCTAGTACCATTGAAAATCAGGATATTGAGCCTAGATTTAAAACGATTATTTGCATCATATCTGACTTAGAAGACTCAACACAGGGGTGACGTCGTGACTCGAAATGACCCGGATATCAAAGACCGAGCATGATTATATGTTGCATTTATTTGTCATGGGCTATTATGCTGACCGGCTAAATACCTGAAAACAAAAAGAGAGAAAAGTAGAAATTTCTAGAATAACAATACCTAAATACCGATGAAACACTGTCAAAATTTTGAGAAAAAGAAAAATGAAAATAGTCGGAATAATTTCTGTCAAAATAGCTGGTCTTAAAATATTTTGACCGAACTACGCTAGTTTGATTCTCACCATTAGGCGAGATACGTAGGCAACCCGTGACGGGTCCAACCACCCTTTTTCAAAAAAAAAATGCCGAATTTTTAGTTTTACCAATAAAATCAAAGTGATGCCGTTTTTAAAAATAGCCGAATGTTCCGATAGGATGTCAGAAGGCTGTTTCTGCAAAAATGGCCGCTTTTGAAGTCATTTTTCTTTAAATAATAACAACCTTGAAATTTTATAATGAAATATAGAAAGGTTGATTCTTTTGAAATAATGAAAAATTTCCTTGAAAAGATTTTTGTTTTCTTTTTGAGTTAAATAAATCGCCTTTAATAAATGTGCAGGATGAGCACAATACAAAATGAACCCTTTGCACTAATGAACAAGATCCCTTTGGAGTTACGATTGTGGTGGAATGATTTAGGCCAAGATGGACAGGATTGGGTCAATAAATATTTGAAGGATCTTACTGGGCTGCTTGACATAGTACATCGAGGTGATATTATCTGAGCTTTAGTTGCCTGCTGGGATTCTGCACACAATGTGCTCCACTTATCAGACTTTGAGCTTACTCTGACATTAGAGGAAATTGCTTACTACATCGGAAAGGGTGAGGTTCCCTTGAAAGACATGTATCCGGTTCCACCAACGGTTATCACTGTGCATAGATTCCTCCACTCCTTAAAGATCGCCAGAAATGTTCACAATGCGGATTTGGTCCACGGGTTCTGCACCGTGAACTTTATACACCGCAGATATGGCCATGTTGGAGGATTCAATGTTCCAACGAATAAACTCTGCAGCAAAGCGAACCGGGCTAAATGGGAAGAACACAGGCGGTTCGCTTTTATGGTAGCCTTTCTGGGGTTAATCATATTTCCGAGGAAAGACGGGAATATCGACATTAGAATTGCCAGAATTTCCAGTACTCTCCTTACCAGGTTAACAGTACTTTCGCACCAATGATAGTGGCCGATATCTTCCGTGCTCTCACGGCCTGCAAAGCGGGAGAAGATTTCTTCGAGGGGTGTAAACTACTTCTTCAAATGTGGATGATAGAGCATTTATGCCGCCACCCTCAGTTTTCAAGCTATGGATCATCTGAAAAGACATGTATCGAAGAATTCTGCGTTAGGACAAAAGAGGCCAAGTTGCCAAAAGGGTCGAAGGGTTGGATCACATATTTCCGATCACTGACTGCTAACCAGATAGAATGGGCGTATGGATAGTTGCCCCTCAATAAAGTCATATATATGCCAGCTGAAGGATCATATTTCCTATTAATGGGTCTCAAGAGTATCCAACCTTATGCGCCATACCGACTATTAAAGCAACTCGGAAGATATCAGATTGTGCCGAAAGATGGGGACCTCAGCCTTCAAGCAATAGAGATCAGTCCCGATGGACAATTCCCGGAAGCAAAAAGTCAACAAATATAGAATGAGTGCCAATGCCTGAGAATGGACACCTGTGTGAGAGATCGGGCTAGAGGTGAAGTATCACCAGGATATTCCGTATGGTACCGTAGAAATGTTGAGCATGAGAGACCGACGAAGAGGCCTCATATTCAAGAATTCATCGAGCAATCGAGGGAACAAGGGATTGGATGGCCAAGGAAAATGAATATCGAGCCAGAATGAGCATGTTGGAAGAACAATTTAAGGACCTCAAATTTGAAAGCATCTTACAAGCAGCAGCCGATGAGGGTGAAAAGAAATAGCTGAGGAATGAAAATGAAACATTGAAGGCTCAGATTGCGAAAATGAGAACAACAACCGAAACCCCAGTTCGACTTGCCCGAGATGAAAAGCTAATTAAAAATCTACGGCGCAAGGTGAACGATTATAGTTTTGATCTAGATAAAGCTGAGAAGAAATTAGTTGGGGTTTGGAAACAATTGGCCAAGAATGCCGAAGAAAGGGCTCGGATGGTTCGACAGTTAAAGGATGAACATAATGTTGAAGTAGCCTGATTAAGGAAAAATATTGTTACGGCCGAGGTCAAAAGTAGCAAACAAACCAAAGAATTTGATATAGAGAGAGAGCATTGCTACATGGCCATGGCCCAGTTAGAATTGGGCCTACAACAACTTCAAAAGAAGAGCCAGCAAAGCTTGGATGCTCGTGCCGAACAAATTGGGAGATTGCTTCAAGAGAAAGGGGTCATCAGGGAAAGAATTGTCAATATTGCTCACTACATTACACAGAAATGCCAACTGTTTGAGGATATGACACAGTCTACGTTTACCGCAGCAGCAATGATCTTTGTGAGACAAGTGATGACCGACCTAGACAAACTCCAAAAGGGATTACCAGATAGGCCCACGATAAGACCGAACGATGTCTCGCAGGCATTAGGGGCTTTAATGTATTCATTGGGCATGCATTTTTGTATTTGTATTTTTTTGCATCTAGAAGGTTGTAGTACAACATTATCTTTTGTAATCAATATTTGAATATCAATGAAAATCCAAAAAGTTGTCATTATTTTTACTTATATGCAAATTGCTTGAGCAAGAGGCAAACATATAGGATCGAATAACGAAAAAAAAGAGAAAATAAAACAAAAACATTAAAAAAAAGATGAGTGGAAACAAACGAAAAGAAAAAGAAAAGCCGAAAAAGAGAATTGGCAGGTCAAAATAAGAACAATAATGCCGGGATAACGCATAATTGCCAGGCAAAAGTTGTGTTTTTAAAACTTGTGATGTTTATCTATTATGATCTAACTATTAATAATTTTTTGTCGTTGATGAGTACCAGATAAAACAGTTAGCAACTGACATTCTGGCATATCACAACTACAACACTCGTTCTAAAAGCATGACAAAACAGTTACCCAAGAAATTGAGCCGACAATTATGGATCTCGTGCAGGAGGAGGAAGTAATAGATGCGAATAGCATGAAGGAATAAATGTATAAGTTGAAACAACAGATGTCGGAAATGTATCAGGCTTAGTCAAAGGGGCAACCCTTACCTACTTACCCAGCTAACCCCACATATATTCCTCCCTCAAACCCGAACCAAGACCCACCCACCATGAACTCATCTTCTACGTATCCTACTTACCCACACTATTACGCAAATACATCACAAGTACCACCCTCACAACCTAAACAAGCTCCACCACTACCATCCCAGGCCGCTCCCGTGTATGTGGCACCACCACCAGTCACTTTACATAAATCATCTAGTGAGCCTGTATTTCATATCCAGGATAATCATTACTACCCTCCAGAACCCACCTTCAGACAATATGATTCTTACACCCCACTTATCGACATAACGGAGGAGGAGAAACCTGCTAGAATCCCTGAACAAGAGGAGATGGCTAGGAAAATGAAGAGCCTTAAGCAGTCGTTTCGCAATATGCAGAGTCTGGAGGCCAAATTAGTGTGGCATACAAAGACTTGTGTTTGTTCCCCGAGGTACAGCTACCCACCGGGTTTAAATTGCCAAATTTTGACATGTATGATGGCAATGGTGATCCTGTGGCCCATCTGAGAGGATATTGTAGCAAAATGCGTGGAGCTGGGGGAAAGGATGAACTACTTATGGCCTACTTCTGTCAAAGCCTCAGTGGCTCAGCATTGGAATGGTACACCCGTCAAGGTCATACCCGATGGTTCATTTGTGACGATTTGGCTCGATCATTTGCAAACCATTTTCAATATAATGTGGAAGTCATCCCTGATAGGTTGTCATTGACCAAAATGGAAAAGAAGCCCGGAGAGACTTTTCGGGAGTATGGTTTCCGGTGGAGGGAAAAGGCGGCCTATGTGGATCCACCAATGAAAGAAGGAGAAATGGTGGATTGTTTCCTACAAGCTTTGGAGCCAACATACTACGGCCATCTGGTGTCTGCAATCAGAAAGACCTTTAATAAGGTAGTGAAGATGGGAAGTCTTGTGGAAGTAGGTTTGAAAACAAACAAGATTATGAGTTACTCGGCCATCAAGGCTACAAATCAAGCAATTTAGACGGGAATGGGAGGATCAATTGGAAAGAAGAAAAAAGAAGAAGTGGCGGTTATAGAGGGAAAATCTTGGTCCCGGGGCCCCAGCCCATATCATCACTAACCTCGCCCGTACCAACCATATCCACCAACACCGTATAACCTATCTCCACATTATTATCCTCCAAATGGTCCTCAGTTTTTTGTCCAACATGTCTAGTCTTACCCGCTGCCTCCACCTTCATGGCGAACCCCAGCTCCTCAGAATGTCTACCATGCCCAAAATGCCCACCCACCATAAAAACCCTATAGAAATCCTAACCGAACCGGCTTCCGTCCTGACCTCGAAGTGATAAGTGACAGGGCTCAAAGAAAGAAAAAATTCACTTCTCTGGGAGAATCAAATACTAGCCTCTTCCACCGACTGAGAGAATTGGGAATGCTAAGTCCCATTGAGCCTAAAATTCCCAATCCTCCACCGAGAAATATAGATATATACATCCATTGTGAATACTATTCTGGGGCACCGGGATATGATATAGAGAAATGTTGGCACCTAAAGTTTGCGATACAAAAACTCATTGACTCTAGAAGAATTGAGGTGCAAGCACCCGAGACTCCCAACATAACGCAAAATCCTTTGTCGGTGCATCATAAAAAACAATGATAGAGCTAGTACAGGTAGAAAGCTGCAAAAAAACCTCTCAGACTGTGATGACAATCAAAGCAAACAACAAGGCGGAGGATAAAGTTGAGAGTGAGAAAGTGTCAATCGAGCCACCAGTAAAACAACCACCAGTGATGATTGAGCCAGAGCCGGTAAAAGTGATAGTACCAGGGGTGAAGTCCATAATGACTGTGAAAGGGGCTTATATAGAACCAGTTGTTATCAAGCCAGTTGTTCAGATGCCGATTGTGAATACCAAAGTTGTACCTTGGAATTATGACAAGGTAACTGTTATATACAAATGGAAAAAAGTCAATGGGGAAATATGCGAAACTCATGGTTTGACCCGGTCTGGGTGATGTTTTGCCCCTGATGATTTGAGAAAGGCGAAAGTGGTGAAAGAAAATCCAGCTTATGTGAAGAAAGCTGTCACCGAGGATGCAGTTGAGGAATTCCTAAAGAAAATTTAAGCTCATGATTATTCCATAGTTAAGCAATTGAGGAAGACACCCACTCAACTATCGTTGCTATCTCTACTGATTCATTCCGATGAACATCGAAGGGCGTTAATGAAGATCCTAAATGAAGCTCACATACCAGAAAAGATCTCGCTATGTCATTTGGAGATGATTACAAACAAAACTTTTTAGGCAAATAGGATAACATTCTCAGACGATGTGCTACCACTAGAGGGGACGGAACATAATAAGGCGTTGTACCTCACGGTGAAGTGTGAGGAATCAGTGGTGACTCGTGTCTTGGTTGATAATGGGTCGAGTGCTAATATTTGTCCTTTGTCTACTCTGGGAAAACTGAAAGTTGATCACAAGAGGATTCACAGAAATAGTGTATGTGTGAGGGGGTTTGACGGAGGTGGAAATAACACCGTGAGAGATATCATACTAGAACTCGCCATCGGACCGGTGGATTTCACCATGGAGTTTCAAGTGTTAGACGTTGCTGTGTCATATAACCGCCTGTTAGGACATCAATGGATCCACGCTGCAAAAGCGGCTCCATCTTCACTGCATCAAATGGTGAAGTTTGAGTGGGATCAGCAAGAGATAGTAGTGCACAAGGAAGATAATGTTTGTAATGCCATCACGCCATTCGAAGAAGTTGAAGGAGACAAAGGTCCTTCGGTGTACCATGTGATGGACACCGTGACTTTGAAAAAAGAGAAAATATCCCAGTACCCAAAGTGACCCCTGCAGCAGTCATGGTTGCCAAAGAAACGATAAAGAATGGGTTTTCTCTGAGAAATGGTCTAGGAGTTGCCTTGCATGGTAGAACACAACCAGTTTATCTTCCGGGTAGCACTAACACTTTCAGCACGGGTTTCAAGCAAACTATCGTTGATATATAGAGAGCCAAAAGATTGAAAAAGAAAGGGTGGACCCTCCCCAAACCTACCCCAAAACTGTCCTACTCCTTTGTCAAGCCTCGTACACAAAGACGCTCGGCAACTTTCATGCCAGGCCATGCAGAGATAAAGCCCGATAAAGAGCTATTAGAAAGGTTTGAAAGGTTGTTTGAAGATGTGAATATGATAGAAGCAGCCGAAGGAACAAGCAAGATGGATGTTCAATTTGTTGGATCCCACATCAGGCTAAATAATTGGGAAGCTACTCCTCTTCCGATCAGGAGGGAGTTGTGGTAGTTAGCATTTAATATTCCATTCCCAAAACTGTATTGTTTCAAAAATTGTAATCCTATGTTCCGTCTAATCAAAGGTATCCAAACCTTGTTACCTTTCAAAGTTTAATGAAATGCAATTTTCTTCCTCTATTTTTAGCCTTATTTTATTTTTCTTCTTTTTTCTTGTACAGTCCAGTATTTGCTAAATTCAATGATGTGTCATGCATGAAGGATCCCCGGTCCAGCCTTGATAATTGGATAGATATACAAGAAATTGAAAATGAATATGAAGTGGAATATGAGGATGAGGAATTGTTGGAGGAAATTAGTAAGGATTTGAGCCATTATAAAGAGAAACCCAAACTAAACTTAAATGAGACGGAGTCTATTAATTTGGAAAATGAGGAGAATATTCGGGAAACAAAGATTAGTGTACACTTAGAGTCTTCACTCGGAGAAGATTTGATCAGGTTGTTACATGAGTACAAGGACATATTTGCTTGGTCTTATGATGACATGCCCGGGCTTAGTATTAACTTGGTGGTACATAAGTTGCCTATTTATCCAAAATGCCGGCCGGTTAAGAATAAGTTAAGAAAGTTCAAAACGAATATTAGTATGAAAATAAAAGAAGATGTTAATAAGCAATTTGAGGCAAAGGTCATACGGGTCACCAAATATCCCACATGGTTAGCCAATGTTGTGCCTATTCCAAAGAAAGACGTAAAAAATAGAGTGTGTGTTAATTATCGAGACCTCAATAAAGCTAGTCCGAAGGATGATTTTCCATTTCCAAATATCCACATATTGATTGACAATTGTGCCACACATGAGATTTGTTCTGTTGAGCAATGCCGTTTGGGTTGAAGAATGTCAGAGCTACATATATGAGGGCAATGACCACTATGTTTCATGACATGATACATCGAGAGATTGAGGTGTATGTGGATTATGTTATTATCAAGTCTAAAAAGAAGTGTTATCATGCCAAAGACTTAAAAAAGTTTTTTCAGAGGCTTCGAAGATATAATCTCAAACTCAATCCAGCAAAATGTGCTTTTGGAGTACCGTCAAGAAAGTTATTGGGGTTCGTAGTAAGCCGGCGTGGTATTGAATTCGACCCGTAAAAGATAAAAGCAATTCAAAACTTGCCTCCATTAAAGAATAAGAAAGAGGTGATGATTTTGTTGGGCATGTTGAATTATATTAGCAGATTTATTGCTTAGTTGACAGCGACCTATGAGCCCATTTTCAAATTATTAAAGAAAGATGCTGCAGTGAATTGGACTGAGGAATGTCAAGATGCATTTGACAAAATCAAGGAATATCTGGCCAATCTTCCTGTGTTGGTTCCTCTAGAACCTGAAAGGCCCTTGATCCTCTATCTGACTGTATTGGATAATTCTTTTGGCTGCGTACTGGGGCAGCATGATGAAACAAGGAAGAAAGAGCATGCAATATACCATCTTAGTAAGAAATTTACATCTTACGAGGTAAAATACACTCAACTGGAAAGAACATGTTATGCTTTAACATGGGTTGCGCAGAAGTTGAAACATTACTTGTCGGCTTATACCACTTATCTCATATCTCAGTTGGATCCACTGAAGTACATCTTCCAGAAGCCTAGCCCATATTAAGGCTCGCTAAATGGCAAATTCTACTTACAGAGTTTGATATTGTTTATGTAACCCGCACTGCAATGAAGGCACAAGAAGTCGTTGACCATTTGGCAGTAAATCTAGTTGATGATGAGTATGAACCGTTAAAGACATATTTTCCTGATGAGGAGACAATAAATATTGAGGAATTGGCCGGGTTGGAAACTATACTTTGATGGGGCCGTCAATAGCAAAGGGGTCGGAATTGGAGCAGTGCTCATTTCAGAAGCGGGTCAGCATTATCCTGTTACCGCTCAGCTATGATTTTTCTGTACTAATAACATGGCCGAGCATGAAGCATGTATATTGCGATTAAGAATGGCAATAGACATGGGTGTTCAAGAGATTTTGGTTATGGGTGACTCGGATCTCTTGATACATCAAATTCAAGGTGAATGGGAGACAAGGGATTTGAAACTTATACCATATCGACAGTGTCTACACGAACTATCTTAGAGGTTTCATTCTATAGAGTTCTAGCATATCCCAAGAATGCACAACGAAGTTGCAGATGCCCTGGCCATATTGTCATCCATGTTGCACCATCTGGACAAAAGCTATATAGATCCACTGCAGATACAAGTTCGTGATCAAAATGCTTATCGTTTCACAGTAGAAGAGGAACTTGACGGCGAGCCATGGTTCCATGATATTAAAGAATATTTGAGGATGGGGGGTACCCAGCGCAAGCAAGGGGAGATCAGAAGAGGGCATTAAGGCGACTAGCGAGTGGATTTTTCTTCAGCAGAGGAGTTGTATACAAGAGAACCCCGGATTTGAGTTTACTCAGATATGTAGATGCACAGCAGGCCACTACAATCATGGCTGAAATACATGCAGGAGCTTGCGGACCTCATATGAGTGGATATGTTTTGGCCAAGAAAATATTAAGGTATGGATACTATTGGCTCAAAATGGAGCGGGGTTGCATTAGGTATGTGCGTAAATGCCATCAATGCTAGATACACGGAGATTTTATTCATTACCCACCATATAAGTTCCATACAATGTCAGCACCGTGGCTATTCGTCGCCTGGGGCATGGATGTCATTGGTCCAATAGAACCTACAACATCTAATGGGCACAGGTTTATCCTGGTAGCTATTGATTATTTCATTAAATGGGTGGATGCTAAGACATTTAAAGCAGTAACAAAGAAGACGGTAGTGGATTTCGCACATACAAGTATCACTTGTCACTTCGGAATTCCCAAAGTGATTATCACGGACAATGGAGCAAATCTTAATATTCACCTCACGGCAGAGGCATGTCAAAAGTTCAAAATCTTGCACCGTAACTCTACACCTTATCGGCCTAAAGCAAATGGAGCAGTTGAGGCTGCAAATAAGAACATTAAGAAGATTCTCAGGAAAATGGTGGAAGAGTCAAGACAGTGGCATGAAAAATTACCATTTGCTCTATTGGGTTATCGTACTACTGTGCGTACTTCAATTGGTGCAACTACTTACTCATTGGTGTATGAAATGGAGGCAGTAATACCTACAGAGATTGAAATACCTTACCTCCGGATTATAGCTGAGGCTGAAATTGATGATGATGAATGGGTAAAAGCCCGGTTAGAACAACTGAGCTTGATCGATGAGAAAAGGTTAGCAGCAGTATGACACAGACAGCTATACCAAAGAAGGATGGCCAGAGCATATAACAAGAAAGTACATCCACGGAAATTCGAAGTTGGACAGTTGGTGCTAAGACGTATCTTACCACACTGGGCCGAAGCAAAAGGAAAGCTTGCACCCAAATGGGAAGGGCCATTCATGGTGTTTCGGGTATTGTCCAACGGAGCTCTATATCTAATAGATGTGGAAGGGAAATGTGTAGACATTGCTATCACCACCGACGCAGTCAACAGATACTATGTATGATTCCTTTTTCATATGTACAATTGTATTTGTCATAATTTTGAAATTGAAATGATGGAGGCATTTTATTTCTCTATCCAAACACTTTATCCATTGCTACCCTTTTTGAGCCTTATTGCATTTGTTGCAACCCATATCCATACACGTTCATTCATGCCATATGTTAGTTAACACAAATCCAAGAAGGAATTATCCTTGAGATGATAAGAAGTTAATCCGATTGATCTTAAGTGATACAAGGGTGCATAAGGGTGATTAACAAGTATTAGAAGTTAAACGAATCAAGGATGTTGTAACTCGTACTTTTGGGTAAACCTATGGATGATTAATATACTCATGAGGTCATGTTATAATTTATTTGAATCATATAATATCCGTATCATAAGTCTTGAAGTCAAACGAGTTATGAAACAAAAGTCGACAAAAGTTGTCGCAACTTAGGTTCATTGTTTTACTTAACCTTTAGGTCAAATGTTACTAAGCTTTTCTCCAAATTTACTTAGAATTTTTGAGTGATATAACCACCAAATTGAAGATCTATGAGTCTAGTTTCTAACGCATTAAACCGTTCGTCAATACAATCTCAGAGCAGAGAGATATTCGCATTTTTACGAGACTGCGTCAAGCACCTCTCTATGGGGCCCACTTAGGCGGTTTAAGACATTTGGATCTATATAGGACGTGTCCAACCGGTTTTAAGTCATTTATTTTCACTATATTCAGACATTAGAACCCTAAGAACACCCTCTCAAGGTTCAAGACCCAAACAAAGGGAAAACAACACAAATCAAGTGTCGGGAATCACGTGGCGCTAGTAAGTCTCTTGTTCCTCTTGTTGTTGCTCATTTTTGTGTTGTTACAGCTCGTGTGGGGGGTTGTTTTAAAGGGATTATGTTCTGTAAATACTCCCTCGAGTTCTTAATATCAACCCTAGGTGATTTCAAGCCTTCTAAAGTGATTCTAGTGCCGAAAAAATAATAATTGATTGCTAGCTTCACTTCCTTGTTGTTGTGGCAGAATTGGAGGGATATTTAGTGGAGAATTAAGGTCAAATTGTAGTTGTTATTTCTGTATTAAGGTAATGAACCTCTTAATTTGTATGTATTTAAGATTATTTAAATTTTGGCTAAGTCATTGAAGCTAGAACTTGTGAAATATATATCGAAAGGCTTGGTAGTAATGTTATCGGTTGGTGGACTATTTTGGGATGTTCAATATGATTAACATTGATGTTTTTCGGGCTGTTTGGTGATTGTTTGTACATGTGGGAATTCATAAAAATAGGGGAGGTGTTGTCTGTTTCATCACAAAATAGGTTGTGGTTGGTACATAATAGTTGCGACGCTTAAACGTTAACGATAGTATCATTTCTCCTATTGTAGACTAAGAAGTCGTGATGTTTGCATAGCTTGAGGTTGGGACAGTATCTACAAGGTATGTGAGGCTATCCCTTTCCTTCTTTTGCACGACTACGATTGTACATAATGAAATGAACGAGCTTCCAAAGATACTCTACTCTTAGAAGCTAGCAGTACTTACATTATTTCCCCTCTTATGGAACGATTGATGTTGATGTTGCTTCTCTTATTCTTATGTTATCAATCTTGTTGGTACTTCCTAATTCCTATAAGGTTCATAGTGAAGAGTTAGTCCTAATAAGGTGTACATAGGATACCGACCTTACATCACTCCGAAAGGTCTACAAGGTGTTTCCATGAGTTGAGCATGCATTACATATATGTATCTATTTTACTCTACCGATCCGCGCTATAGTCGGACGGGTATGTCACCTATTGTGCAACCACTGATCAGCTGGGTTTTATCGAGCTCCACGTGGCGGGGAACGATTCTACCGAGCCTTATAATGGCCGGGTACATTTTTACCGAGCCTATTACGGTCAGGTACGACATGATGATGATGATGCCCACAGAGGCGTATGTTTTAAAAGATTATGTATTTATACATATGTATCATGCATTTCATGTCAGTGGCCCTCAGAGGTACTCAGGTGTTACATGTGGTATATTCTCTATCCCTGCTTACATTACTGTTCATATTTATGGTTCTCTGCCTTACATACTCAGTACGTTATTCGTACTGACGTCCTTTTGTTTGTGGATGCTGCATGTTGTGTTGCAGGTCCTGATAGACAGGCAGGTGCAGCTCCCCCATTACAGTAGGTTGTCCAGTTCAGCGGTGATTGGCGAGATCCCTTCTCTGGACTTGCCTTGGTCTTGGTATGCATTTTTATTATAGACATTATGGGTATGTCGGGGCCCTGTTCCGGCTATGTTGCTGCACTTATGTTCCTTTAGAGGTACATAGACAAGTTTCGACTCATGTATAGTCTGGTATGCCTTGTCGGCTGGTTTTTGTTGTATAGTCTTTCATTTTAGCGTGTTAGCTTGTACCATATGTATATAGTTTCTTGATTGTCTGGTCATCCCATGTTTTGTAGGTTCATGCCATCATATTTTATTGTTGTTGTCCATGATCCATGTCTACCATTTATGTTGCTCTCGTTAGCCCTAAAAGATAATAAAGAAGCTTAGATAAAATGTACGTTGGTGCTCGGCAAGTATGGTCGGGTGCTAGTCATGGTCCTCCAGTTTAGGTCGTGACGAACTTGGTATCAGAGCAAGTCTGTCCTAGGGATTTTCTATGAGCCATGTCTAGTAGAGTCTTGATTATGGATATGTAGCGAGCCACATTTATAATCAGGAGGCTACATGACATCTAGGGTTGTTACCTTCTTCCTGAATCTAGATCGTGCATAGAGTTGAGTCATAAGTGTTCGTCTCTAATATTCACCTTGTTTTCTTTCAGCGATGCCTTCCACTAGGTAGCAAATAATTAGTAGACGGATTGATATAGCTGCAGGAGAGGGTACCAGTCAGGTGCCCCAAGCCAGAGCAGGCCAAAGTGAGGCTCAAAGTGAGATGTCGTCTCATACCTCATCTACTCCATCTCCTCTAGAGGATATTAGGAGGCACCCAGCACCTCCAGCTCCTCCGTCTGGCACTACAAACCAGGATATGCGGAGTGCTTTGTTGTTATTGACTAGCTTGGTAGCTGCTCAGGCTTAGAGGCAGAATAAAGGTGTTGCTGATAAACCAGTTAGTACGAGTGTTTATTAATTTAGACCCTCCAGTATTTACCGAATCAGACCCCAAGGAGGATCCGCAAACTTTTATTGACCAAGTTCATCGTACACTACGGGTTATGCATGATAGTGATACAGAGTTAGTAGAGTTGGCTTCTTATCGGCTACGGGATTTAGCGGTTCTCTGGTATGATAGTTGGGAGAGATCCAGGGGTCCGAACGCTCCTCCAGTTGTGTAGAAGGATTTTTCTAAGGCCTTTCTTCGTCACTATTTGCCAGTTGAGATACGATGAGCTAGAGCTAATAAGTTCTTTAACCTTAGACAAGGTAATATGAGTGTGCGAGAGTATAGTATGCAGTTTGATTCTTTAGCAAGGTATGCTCCCCATATGGTAACCGAGATGAGTGATAGGGTGCATTTGTTCGTGCACGGGTTGGGACCCCATCTGATAAATGAGTGTATGACAGCCTCCTTGATAGAAGGCATGGATATTTCCCGTATTCAAGCTTATGCCCAGAGCCTAGAGGATCGTAAGTGCCAGCAGAGGGCAGATGGGAGCAGGATAGGGGCCAGGATAAGAGGGCGAGATTTGCAAGGTATTTTGATGACTTCAGAGGCAGCGCCAGGCCCCAGTCTTCGAGGAGTTCGGCGCCATCTGTAGCTAGTGCTCCTCCACAGTTTCAGAGGCCTTGATATGATCGATCCTATTCTGGTCCAGGTCAGAGTTCGCAGGCATCTGGATCGCAACATCACAGGGATACTAGTAAGATGAAACCCCCAACACCACATTGGTATCAGTGCGGCAAGGCCCACTTTGGACTGTGCCGTCGAGGTTCTGATGCGTGTTATTCTTTCGGACAGCCTGGCCATATGATGCGGGATTGTCCTAACAGGGGAGGTGATGGTATGGCTCAGCCGACTAGATCTGTATCTGGTTCTTCCTTATCAGTTCGACCTCCAACACGGGGTTTTCAATAGTCGACAGGTCGTGGTAGAGGTAGAGGTGCAGGGCCGAGTTCAAGTGGTGCTCAAAATCAAACCTATGCTCTAGTAGGTCGACAGGATCTCGAGTCGTCTCCAGATGTTGTTACAGGTATATTGTCTGTGTTTTCTTATGATGTATATGCGTTGATTGATCAAGGATCTACATTATCATATGTTACACCCTTTGTGGCTAAAACGTTTGGCATTGAACTTGAATTGATAAGTAAACCCCTTATGGTATCTACTCCAATAGGAGATTCTGTGATTGCTAGAAGGGTATATAGAGGTTGCACTGTGATAATTTGTAGTCGTCAAACCTCGGCTAATTTATTTGAGTTAGAAATGGTTGATTTTGATGTGATACTGGGAATGGACTGGTTGGCCTCATGCTATGCAAATGTTGACTATCGTATGAAGATGGTTAGGTTTCAATTTCCAGGTGAACCCATCATTGAATGGAAGGGGAACATTGCTACATCGAAAGGTAGGTTTATTTCCTATCTTAAGGCAGGGAAAATGATCTCAAAAGGTTACATTTATCATCTTGTTCGTGTTAGGGATGAGGAGGCGAAGCTGCCTACTCTAGAATCTATCCCCGTGGTCAATGAATTTCCAGATGTTTTCCCAAATAAACTCCTAGGCCTTCCTCCAGAAAGGGAGATTGAGTTTAGCATTGATGTGTTGCCTGACACTCAACCGATCTTTATCCCTCCGTATCGAATGGCCCCGGCAGAGTTGCTAGAGTTGAAGGCGCAATTATAGGACTTGCTGGATAAGGGCTTCATTAGGCCTAGCACATCACCTTGGGGTGCACCAGTTCTATTCGTGTGGAAGATAGATAGGTCATTACGGATGTGCATCGACTATCTACAGTTGAATAAGTTTACTATAAAGAACAAGTATCCACTTCAAGGAATTAATGACCTGTTTGACCAACTCCAGGGTGCCAAGTATTTCTCCAAGATTGACTTACGTTCAGGGTATCATCGGGTGAGGGTTAAGGAGAAGGATATTCCAAAGACGGCCTTTTGGACAAGATATGGGCACTTTGAGTTCTTGGTGATGTCGTTCGGGCTAACAAATGACCTAGCAACTTTTATGGATCTCATGAATACTGTATTCAGGCCCTATCTTGATGTGTTCGTGATTGTATTCATTGATGACATTCTGGTGTATTCTCGTTCGGAGGAGGAACATGCGAGCCACTTGCGGATAGTATTACAGGATGCTTCAGGATCGTAAGTTATATGCTAAGCTCGGCAAAAGTGAATTCTGGCTGAACTCAGTAGCATTCCTTCGCCAAGTGATATTTGATAAGGGTATTAGTGTCGACACTCAGAAGATTGATGCAGTAAAGAATTGGCCGAGACCTACAACACCATCAGAAGTTCGTAGCTTCCCGGGGCTAGCAGGATATTATAGGCGGTTTGTAGAAGGGTTTTCCTCTATATCAGCACCATTGACTAAGTTAACACAGAAAGCTACCAAGTTCCAGTGGTCTAACACTTGTGAACGTAGTTTTCAGGAGCTGAATGATAGATTGACATCCGTACCGGTGCTCACTCTCGCTGAAGGAACAGAATGATATGTGGTATATTGTGACGACTCAGGTATAGGTTTGGGGTACGTGTTGATGTAGCATGGGAAGGTGATTTCATATGCATCAAGACAATTGAAGAAGCATGAAAAGAATTATCCAACCCATGATTTGGAATTGGCTGCAGTAATATATGTTTTGAAGATATGGCGGCACTACTTATACGGCGTCCATGTTGACATCTACGCAGATCACAAGAGTATACAATACATCTTCAAGCAGAAAGAGTTGAATTTGAGGCGGCGTAGGTGGCTTGAATTACTGAAAGACTACGACGCTGAAATATTGTATCATCCCAGTAAAGCCAATGTTGTGGCAGATGCTCTTAGCCGTAAGTCAATGGGAAGCTTAGTACATATTGATGCAGGTAAATGGGGGTTGACTAAAGAGCTTCATCATCTAGCCAATATGAGAATCAGATTGTTAGACTCTGATGACGGAAGTGTTACAGTACATAATACATCAGAATCATCTTTGGTAGCTGAGGTAAAAGCACGGCAATATGAAGATCCTATCTTACTACGATTGAGAGAGAACATTCAACAGTGTAAAATTATGGCTTTTGATATCGGAGGAGATAGGGCACTGAGATACCAGGGCCGATTATGTATGCCGAATGTGGTAGGGCTGCGAGAAAAGATTATGAATGAAATTCCCCGATCCCGATATTCCATCCATCCTGGCTCAACAAAGATGTATCATGATGTCAATGAGCAGTATTGGTGGGATAACATGAGAATTCTATTGCAGAATTTGTAGCCCAGTGTCCCAATTGTCAAGAAGTATAGATAGAACATCAGAAACCCGGTGGATTGCTTCAGAATATAGAGATTCCGACCTGGAAATTGGAGGTGATTAATATGGACTTCATTATTGCATTACCTCGATCTTATCATAAGTTTGACTCTATCTGGGTGATAGTTGATCGACTTACAAAATGTGCTCATTTTCTGCCAGTTAAGACAACTTACTCGGCTGAAGGTTACGCGAAGTTGTATATCAAGGAGATTGTTAGGCTTCATGGTGTTCCGGTATCTATTATATCAGATCGAGGATCTCAATTTACGACTAACTTTTGGAGGACTTTTCAGAAAGGTTTAGGCACAAAGGTGAATCTCAGCACTGCATTTCATCCGCAGACAGACGGACATGCTGAACGTACCATTCAGACATTGGAAGATATGCTACAAGCATGTGTTTTAGATTTTAAGGGAAATTGGGATGACCATCTTCCACTCATAGAATTTGCCTACAATAATAGCTACCATTCCAGTATTAAAATGGCCCCATACGAGGAACTATATGGGAGGAGATGTAAATCACCAGTTGGATTGTTCGAAGTCGGTGAAACAGAATTATATGGGCCAGATTTGATTCACCAAGCCATTGAGAAGGTGAAAGTGATACAAGAACGATTGAGGATGGCACAAAGCAGGCAAAAGTCTTATTCCGATGTCCGACATCCTGATCTAGAGTTTGAGGTTGGTGATTGGGTTTTCTTGAGGATCTCACCAATGAAGGGTGATTTTGGGAAGAAAGGTAAGCTGAGTCCAAGGTATATCGGTCCGTATAAAATTCTTCAACGAATTGGACAAGTTGCTTATGAGTTAGAATTGCCATCCGAATTAGAATTTGTCCACCCAGTATTCCATGTATCTATGTTGAGAAAATGCATTGGAGACCCTTCTCGAGTTGTCCCTATCAAAGATGTTCAAGTTACAGAGGATCTATCATATGAAGAAGTGCCAGTGGCTATATTAGATCGACAAGTCCGCAAGCTGAGAACAAAAGATGTACCTTCCGTCAAAGTATTGTGGACGAATGAGAATATGAAAGAAATAACATGGGAAGCGGAAGAAGAGATGAAGTCTAAATACCCTTACCTATTCCAGAATGATGATATCAAGGATGTTGGTGGAACGCAAGATACATTGTAAAGGTGAAATGACTTTATGAGGTAAGCAATAACTTGAGAACACAATTCCTTAATACGAAATGGTGATATGTAAATAATGTCCATGTCCATAATGCTTTGTGTAGCCTTGTGAGGCCATACTTTGAGCTTCACTGCTTGCAAAATTTGCTAGTGACCATTTTATAGGGGAAAATTGACCAAAAATTTCCGCTGGAATCCACGATGATTTGGACTCCCCATAAACCCTTACATTCGAGGACGAATGTTCCTAAGGGGGAGGGTGTTACAACCCATATCCACACACGTTAGTTCATGCCATATGTTAGTTAACACAAATCCAAGAAGGAATTATTCTTGAGATGATAAGAAGTTAATCCGATTGATCTTAAGTGATACAAGGGTGCATAAGGGTGATTAACAAGTATTAGAAGTTAAACGAATCAAGGATGTTGTAACTCATAATTTTGGGTAAACCTATAGATGCTTAATATACTCAGGAGGTCATTTTTTAAGGTATTTTAATCATATAATATCTGTATCATAAGTCTTGAAGTCAAACGAGTTATGAAACAAAAGTCGACAAAAGTTGTCGCAACTTAGGTTCATAGTTTTACTTAAACTTTAGGTCAAATGTTACTAAGCTTTTCTCCAAATCTACTTAGAATTTTGGAGTGATATAACCACAAAATTGAAGATCTATGAGTCTAGTTTATAACGCATTAAACCGTTCATCGATACAATCTCGGAGTAGAGAGATATTCGCATTTTCGCGAGACTGCGCCAAGCACCTCTCAATGGGGCCCACTTAGGTGATTTAAGACATTCGGATCTATATAGGACGCCTCCAACCCGTTTTAAGACATTTATTTTCACTATATTCAGACCTTAGAACCCTAAGAACAACCTCTCAAGGTTCTCTCAAGGTTCAAGACCCAAACAAAGGGCAAACAACACAAATCAAGTGTCGGGAATCACGTGGCGCTAGTAAGTCTCTTGTTCTTCTTGTTGTTGCTCATTTTTGTGTTGTTACAGCTCGTGTGGGGGTTGTTTTAAAGGGTTTATGTTCTGTAAATACTCCCTCGAGTTTTTAATATCAACCTTAGGTGATTTCAAGCCTTCTAAGGTGATTTTAGTACCGAAAAAATACTAATTGATTGCTAGCTTCGCTTCCTTGTTGTTGTGGAAGAATCGGAGGATATTTCGTGGAGAATTAAGGTCAAATTGGAGTTGTTCTTTCTGTATTAAGGTAATGAATCTCTTAATCTGTGTGTATTTAAGATTATCCAAATTGCGGCTAAGTCATTGAAGCTAGAACTTGTGAAATATATATCGAAAGGCTTGGTAGCAATGTTATTGGTTCGTGGACTGTTTTGGGATGTTCAATATGATTAACATTGATGTTGTTTGGGCTGTTTTGTGATTGTTTTCACAAGTGGGAATTCATATAAATAGGGTAGGTGCTGTCCGTTTCATCACCAAATAGGTTGTGGTTGGTACTTAATAGTTGCGACGCTTAAACGTTAACTATAGTGTCATTTCTCCTATTGTAGACTAAGAAGTGACGTTTTCATAGCTTGAGGTTGGGGCAGTATATACAAGGTATGTGAGGCTATCCCTTTCCTTCTTTTGCACGACTCCGATTGTACATAATGTAATGAATGACCTTCCAAAGATACTCTACTCTTAGAAGTTAGCAGTACTTACATTGTTTCCCCTCTTATGGAACGATTGATGTTGATGTTGCTTCTCTTATTCCTATGTTATCAATCTTGTTGGTACTTCCTGATTCCTATAAGGTTTATAGTTAAGAGTTAGTCCTAATAAGGTGTACATAGGATACCGACCTTACGTCACTCCGAAAGGTCTACAAGGTATTTCCACGAGTCGAGCATGCATTATATATATGTATCTATTTTACTCTACCGACCCGCACTATAGTCGGCCGGGTACGGCACCTATTGTGCAACCACTGATCAGTTGGGCTTTACCGAGCTCCACGTGGCCGGGTACGATTCTACCGAGCCTTATAATGGCCGGGTATGTTTTTACCGAGCCTATTACGGCCGGGTACGATATGATGATGATGATGCCCACAGAGGCGTATGTTTTAAAAGATTATGTATTTATACATATGTATCATGCATTTCATGTCAGTAGCCCTCAGAGGTACTCAGATGTTACAAGTTGTATATTCTCTATCCCTGCTTACATTACTGTTCGTATTTATGGTTCTCTGCCTTACATACTAAGTACTTTATTCGTACTAACGTCCTTTTGTTTGTGGACGCTGCATGTTGTGCTGCAGGTCCTGATAGACAGGCAGGTGTAGCTCCCCCATCACAGTAGGTTGTCCAGTTCAGCGGTGATTGACAGGATCCCTTCTTCGGACTTGCCTTGGTCTTGGTATGAATTTTTGTTGTAGACATTATGGGTATGTCGGGGCCCTGTTCCGGCTATGTTGCAGCACTTATGTTCCTTTAGAGGCACATAGACAAGTGTCGGCTCATGTATAGTTTTATATTCCTTGTCGGCTGGTTTTTGTTGTATAGTGTTTCATTTTAGCGTGGTAGCTTGTACCATATGTATATAGTTTCTTGATTGTCTGGTCATCCCATATTATGTAGGTTCATTCCATCATATTTTATTGTTGTTGTCCATGATCCATGTCTACCATTTATATTCCTCTCGTCAGCCCTAAAAGATAATAAAGAAGGTTAGATAAAATGTACGTTAGTGCTCGGCAAGTATGGTCAGGTGCTAGTCATGGTCCTCTAGTTTGGGTCGTGACACCATTATTCTTTCATACCCCTCTCTTGAAATCAATTATGAACAATGAAGTGTAAAGAAAAGAAAAGAGAAGATTGAAAAACAAAATGAAAAGAAAAGAAAAAGAGAATGAAGAAAAATGAAATTGAAGAAAAATGAAAAAATGATGAAAAAAAATATAGTACGTAGGCAGCCTCAATGAGGTTCAGTCACAATAGAAATTAAATCCAAGATTCCCCAAATATTAAAACTGGGGCAGAAGTTATGTTTTATGATTCCGAGAGTTGTAATTATTTTGAACCCACGTTTAAATTTTGAGCCTTTTTACCCTTCTTTCTAAACCCATCCAAAAGCCACATTACCGTCAGAAAGACCTTCTAATTAATTTCAAGAAAATGACAATGCAACGGAAATAAAGAGAAACACATCATGGACAATACTCGGAAGTTTAGAGACAGAAAAATAAAGAAAAGTAAATGAGAGAGTCTTATTGGTGAAAACCCTCACGGGCACCGGGCACCGTAAGGCGAATGTTAGTTGAGAGATAAATAAATGAGAGAGTCTTATCGGTAAAAACCCTCACGGGCACCATGAGGCGAATGTGAGGCAAGAGGAAATAAATGAGAGAGTCTTATTGGTGAAAACCCTCACGATCACCATAAGACGAAAGTGAGTAATGACATGATGAATGAAAATGGCAAGACAAACAAGGTTTGAGTTTATGAAAAGAGAAATTAAGTCAGCAACAATTTGATTGGACAGAATGGGCCGGATATTCAAATGCATGGCATGGTCAAAGGAATCAGCCTTCATACTACTTCAAAAAATATCCTCACCCTTGAAATTCGGGTCATTGCATTTCATTCTATTTGTTCAAAAGTAGTTGCCAGTTGAAAGCCAGCTACCTGCTTCTCATGTTGGATGGAATAATAATATTGGGTCCTTCAAAGGAAAAGAGAAAATAAAAACACACGGCGATCACATAGCCAAAGGGAATAAAAAGAGAAAAGAAACAAAAAGAGAAAAGCAAAAATGGATCACAAGGAAGAATTGGGAAGAAGATCAGGAATAAGTTGCAAAGAAGCAAGATGGGGCAGACGGTGGAAGCAAGTCCAGCAAGAATGCCAGTTGATAACCATCATTTTATAACTAATAAATTGTTCACTGATTAAGACAGGGACAAAAGATTCAAATTCTCACTAATCACTTTAAAGTGAATGTGACCAATATGGAGAAAACAATCAAAAAGAAGCAACAATAAAGGAGAGAATCTATGATGGAGAACTCAATAATCAGGAACCTACCCGAACAACGAGGGAGGTATTATCTTTTATTTTCAAAATATACACCCAGTTATCAAACTGAGGGAATATTTTTCTTCATTTTCATTTCTGCATCAGGTGCCCACCTGGATAGCAACGGAATATTTTTCTGCATTTTCATTTCTGCATCAGGTGCCCACCTGTATAACAAGAGAATATTTTTCAGAATTTTCATTTCTGCATCAGGCGCCCACCTGGATAATAAGGGTTTTTGCAATCAGGCGCCCACCTGGATAACAAGGGAATATTTTCTTTGTTTTTGCAATCAGGCGCCAACCTGGATAACAAGGGAATCTTTTTCAAGTTTTTTGTAATCGGGCGCCCACCTGGATAACAAGGAATATTTTTCTTAGTTTTGCAATCAGGTGCCCACCTGGATAAAAAAGGAATACTTTTCTGCATTTTTAATTTCTGCATCAGGTGCCCACCTGGATAACAAGGGAATATTTTTTGCGTTTTTAAATTTTCGCTCATGCGCCCACCTGGATAACAAGGGAATACTTTTATGCAATTTAAATTTCTGCATCATGCGCCCACTTGGATAATTGGGGAATATTTTTCTGCATTTTTTAATTTTTTCGCTCAGGCGCCCACCTGGATAATAAGGGAATACTTTTCTGCATTTTTAATTTTTGCATCAGGCGCCCATCTGGATAACAAGGGAATATTTTTCTGCATTCTTTAATTTTCGCTCAGGCGCCCACCTGGATAACAACGGAATACTTTTCAGCATTTTCAATTTCTGCATTAGGCGCCCACCTGGATAACAAGGGAATATTTTTCTGCATTTTCATTTCTGCATCAGGCGCCCACCTGGATAACAAGGGAATATTTTTTAGCATTTTTATTTTTGCATCAGGCGTCCATCTGGATAACAAGGGAATATTTTTCTGCATTTTCATTTCAGCATCAGGCGCCCACCTGTATTACAAGGGAATACTTTTCAGCATTTTCAATTTCTGTTCAGGCGCCTACATGTATAACAAGGGAATACTTTTTTAGCATTTTCAATTTTTGTTCAAGCGCCCACCTTTATAACAAGGGAATACTTTTCAGCATTTTCAATTTCTATTTAGGTGCCCACCTGTATAACAAGGGAATACTTTTTAACATTTTCAATTTTTGTTGAGGCGTCCACCTGTATAACGATGGAATACTTTTCTGCATTTTCTTTTCTATTCAGGCGCCCACCTGTATAACAAGGGAATACTTTCTGCACCTTAAAAGTTTTTCTTTTCTAGCAAAGTAACATCATGATACATTGAAAGCCCCATACTAGGGCAGAGGAAAAGATTTATTTGTTTCTGCAATAAGCAGGTACCAACTTGAAGAGCGATGAAACGGATTTTGAAGTCATTTACATGGATGAAAGTAATATGTTGGAAGCAAGTCATAAGCAAAAGATTTATCAAAATTGGAAGATACAAATAAAGAGCAACATGCAAGATGAAGGAGCAAAGCAATACAAGAACACAAGACATAGATAGGATTTTTTGTAATTCATACACCATAGCTTAGGATAGCTTCTCTATTTTTACTATCCCGGTGTAATAAGGAGTCAGTCAGCAATAACAACGATAACAACAGCAACAGCAGGGAAATCAGAGTTCCCATGGTAGTTTCAAACTACCAGACTTTCCCAAACAACACTGACCTAATTCCTGTTTAGCCCAGGATATGTAGGAAACCTCTGAAGCAGGGCGCGGTCAAAAGTTTTTCAAAAATGTTTCATACGGAATATGCAAGTGGGAAAAAATCTCTCATTACTGCTCACTTATCTTTGCACCGAAACTCTTCGTGTTCCCGAGCAAAGAGGGGCAGCTGTGAGCACGTGATTTTTGCCCCAAGCAATTGAATTCCAAAATATTACAAAAATATTACAAAAATGATTTTTTGTTTGCAATTGTGTGATTTGTGTGAAATACCAGTGTTTGTTTAAAATAAAATTGAAATAAAAATACAAACAAAAGGAATTAATTAGAAAATATCACAAAAATTGTAGAACAAATGCTAAAAATTAGAAAATTAAACAAAAATACAAAAAAATATCGGAAATCAAGGAAAAAATAAAAAAAATAGAAAATAAAGGAAATATAGCAGTTGTAAATAAATACAAAGGAAAAATACAAAGTACAAAAGAAAATACAGAAATTAAATAAAATACAAGTAAAAATACAACATACAACATTTATTTGGGCCAAATACACATAAATACATAGCCTAAACACCAAAACACAGACCAGGCCAAGTTATTGTTGACCGGTCTGCCCAGTCTATAGACCAAACGACACTGTATAGGTGTTTAAATCCAAGTTGTTGATGATGTAAATCAACGGACATGGTAAGGCAGTGCATCTCTTAATGAAACGACGTCACCTTTAGCATCAATCTCAACCGTTCATTGCAACTGATCAAACGGATGAGACCAAGGTGCCATTTAAATAAAATGACACAGTTTAAGATAATTAATCTTGACCATTCAATATCCTAATCCAACGTACCTAATGAGATGCCTCACTAAATCAGACGACACCGTTAAAGATACATAAGATCCTGGCCGTTCATCTCAACTAATCCAATGGCTAGGAATCAACTACACATGTTAAATATATATCTATCCTTCTCCCTTTCAGACGCTTATTATACGCACACACACATAACCTATGACTAAACCCTAGCCGCCCCAATCTTTTTCTTCTCTCCCATCGTCTCCCACGGAGACCACCAGAGATCACTCAGACCTCTGTCTCCGGCCTTAGCCAAGCCACCAAACACCCTTCCTAAACCTCCAAACGACCATAAAACCCCATTAATCCCGACCAAAACCTAACCATCTACCTATTCTTGAAAATCCGGTCGCCGGAACCCTAGCCGGCGATCATCCAAAAGTATGAACCACAATCCCAAAATAACACCCCTTGACCGTCTTTAGGCGATCTACCACCCCACCTAGGTAGTTTCCTTCGAATCTGCCTCCAACCCTTCGAATAATCGGAAAACAGTCACTGAAACCCTACTCCGGCGAGTATCAAAAACTACCCCACTCTCAAAACCTTACCCCAAGTCTTCAAACACCACTCTCATACACTTAGATCAAACCCCCAAAGCCCAGTTCAAAAGATCTAACACCCAGAGACCAACAGTCTCTGAAACTCTAAAAATCAAGAAATGGAAAAGATCGATGAGTAAAGAAGAAAGAAAGAAGAAAATAAAGAAAGAAAAGGAATAAGAAAGGAAAAATCCTCAAAAAAGCTAAGTACCCTATCCTGTCTTTGGTCGTTGGTTTTCATGTGTTCTGAAACTTGATTCGTTCATGTTTTGAACTTGTTTTGTTATATGCTTATCATGTTTCTCTGTTTAGAACATAAAGAATCCTTATGCATGTCTTAAACCATGACTTTATCTCTGTTCTATATCTTGATTCATACTTGTGCATACTAGCTATGAACTTTATTTCATATTTACCTGAAATCATTTATGTGTTCTTAAGTTCTGATATTAGCGACTTGTGAATCATATTCTATTAGCCAGTTTTATGTGATTGTTCATTATATTCTGTCTCGATTGGGTTTTAGTTAATTGGAGTTCAACCATTATCAAATTTTTCCTCTGAGTTCTGATTAATTGGAAGTTAATTCGTGATTAGGGTTATGTGTGCAAAACAACATCAATCTGGCTATATTTGCAATTTGATTTGTATGTTAGTTTCTTCTGAACTTCTGAGTACTTATGTGTATTTAGGTTATATGTGTAAGTGTTTTGTGGCTATGTTTGCAAATTAAGAATGAATTCTGATTAATGGCTATTTGTAAGAAAAGTGGCTAATGTTGAAAAGGTTTATAAGTTGAAACTGGTTATGTCTTAAAGACATGGCTTAGGTTGGCTATTGTTAAATAAGTGTTACCCTAATCCTGCCAGACCTAAGGCAAGTCGGGTAATAACAATTAAGTTCAAGGGGTAAAAGGAGAAGGGTAAATGGCATTATTGTGGATTAAATAGAGCCTGTAGGGATAAAAGTGACTTTAATGCTTGGTATTTCTGAAATTACTTAGATAATAATGGGTATACTAGGTATAGCTAAAAGGCATTTCGGTAATAAACCTTAGCAAGTGGGGGCAATTAGGTAAAACCTACCTAATTGAACCCAATAGAACTAGCCAGAACCTTCTAGCAAGGGTTCTAGGGCATTTCGACACAAATTTATTGGACTATACTATAATTAATTGAAAGGAATAAGGGGAGGGAAATATAATTAACTTATTTGAAATTCCCCCCAAAAAGCCTCTATAAATAGGCTTCTCTAAGCCTGTAAAAGGGTTGGAGGTTGTACGTTAAAAAGAGGTTAGACGTTAGACATTGGGTCTAGATTTTGAAAAAAAAAAAGAGGTATACTGAAATACTGCTACTGTTTCATTGCTGCTGGTTCAAGTGATATTTTGGACTTCTGTTCGTTGTTCTTCATCTGTTTGGTTGAATCCGTTGTGTCTTCTACTTGTTTGGTTGAATTCGCTGGGTTTTCTACTTTGAAATCGCACCTATTGCTATGTTAATCTGCCTTCATTGCTGTTGATACTGGGTTGCTGTCTATCGTTGATTCTCTTCTCCTTCACTCCCCTGGAACTCACTGTTTTATCTCAATTTGATCAGGTACACTACTACCTATCAATGATGTAACTGAAGTGCTTTGAAGGAATGAAATGCATGTTAATTTCCATTTGTACTTATATTTCTATTTTTGTCATAGCTGTAATTCTTAGATCTTTTGTAATTCATTAGGAATGGTTGTAATAATTAATAACTGCATGAATTCAACTTAGATTAGAATAGAATAGTTAATGTAGTGAGCAAACGTAGTTAGCTATAGCTTATTATCTAATTCAAAACTAAAAAAAGGTTAAAATAAAGTTAATACACCTAAGTAAGTAAGAATGCCATTCTGAAATTGGACCTACGAACTGATAACTAATTACTCATGCTAATTAAATTCTGAATCTGGTTCAATAGGGGATAAGTAGTTCAAGTTTCAATAGTATCGTCGCCTAGTTTTATTCAAAAATGATCTAGATATGGATTTGTTTTAGATTTGTGTGACTATAACTAATTCAAGCATGTTTGGTTAGTATAGCGACAATCATAGAAGTTATGGTGTTAGAATTTCAGTTAATCACTGAAACAAGAAGTGATCGAAAAATGTATTTTGGTATCCTTTTGAAATAATATAAGTTTACAGATTTTCTTGGTCGTTTGAAAATATTTGCTTCAATATTGTTGCAAAACTGTTAGTCTATTCATTCATTTGCTTTCGAAGTTTGGGCCAAACCTTGAGTATAGGCCCAGGTCTAATTTATTAGATGTCTATGTTCTCAAATAGAGATAACAGCATACATTGGGCTTCAGAAGCCCAGTCGCCTTTAATAACAGACTGCTAAGGCAGTCTGAAGTTCAGGCCCTAATAATAAATAATGGTCTGGACTCTAAACATTAAAGCTTTGAAAAATACCAAAACCAGATGCATATTATGAAGGTAAAAACAAAAATAGAAAACATAGTACATAAATAGGATTGAGCCTTAAAATAAGGGATGAGCCTCGTTCCGAAAAATGAAAATACACGGGGCCCCCAAATGTGATTTCAATGTAAAATGCTAGACTCGGAAGGACCATTTAGAAAATTTCACGGTCTTTCCCAAAGATAATAAGACATAGATATTATAGGCACGATAAATAAAATTACATTCCTAATACGGGTGCACATCTTATGTGACCCAAATCTCAAATCCCGGCGAAGCTAAAATGCACTAAAGTCACAGGCGTACTGGTTACAGTTTAACTTGAAATGTGTTTTCGTGACGTCACAAGTCTTTAAATATAACAATGCGGAACATTAATGGCATTTTAAAAAAATCGAAGCATATAAGTAAATCAGATAAAAACAAATACGGCAGTTGAGCGACCGTGCTAGAACCACAGAATCCGGGAGTGCCTAACACTTTCTCCCGGGTTAATAGAATTCCTTATTTGGATATCTAGTTTCACGGACTATTAAAACAGAGTCATAATTTCCTCGGTTCGGGATTAAACCGGTGACTTGGGACACCATTATTTTCCCAAGTGGAGACTCTAAAAATTAATATATAAATCACGTTCTGAATGTCCTTTAATTGGAAAAACTCCTTCCCTACTATTATTATATCCCTTCCCGGGGTGTACTAGTAAATAGTTGGGACACGAAAAAGGAGTGTGACAACCATGATTGACGTGGAAGCTATCTTGCGCATCGGAATATTTTCGCCTTCAGATATATTATCCATAGATATAGTTTTCACCACTTGGTATACCTAGGGACCTTTATCACCCTCGAGTTGATCAAACGGTATGATGATATTGCAGGAATTATCTTTACTATGAACCACTATTTCTTGACGATCCCATTCGAATTTCACCATTTTATGGAGTGAGGAAGGTATAGCCTTTGCAACATGAATCCACGGACATCCCAATAGGAGATTGTAGGATAAGGCAACGTCCAAAACTTGAAATTCCATGGTAAACTCTACGGGTCTGATAGTAAGTTCCAATATGATGTCTCCAACAGTGTTCTTCCCATCTCCGTCAAATCCTCTTATGTATATATTGTTCCTATGGATTCTTTCATGATCAATCTTAAGCTTTCCAAAGTGGATAAAGGACAAATGTTGGCACCTGACCCATTATCAACCAACACGCGGGTCACCACTGATTCTTTATATTTAACCGTAAGATATAATGCCCTCTTGTGCTCTGTCCCCTCCGTCGGCAGTTCAACATCTGAAAATGTTATTCTATTTGCCTCGAAGATTTTATTTGTGATCTTCTCTAAATGACTCACCGTGATCTTTTCTGGTACATGGGCCTCGTTCAGGATTTGAATTAATGCATTACGGTGTTCATCATAATGAATCAACAACGACAACAAAGATATATGTGATGGTGTTTTCCTCAGCTGCTCAACTATAGAATAATCCTGAGCTTTCATTTTCTTCAAATATTCCTCGGCCTCTTCTTGAGTGACAACATTCTTTACATTGGCCGGATTATCTCTTGTAACTTTTGCCTTCCTCAATTCATCGGGAGCAAAACATCTCCCTGACCTGGTCAAACCATGGGTTTCACAAATTTCCTCCTTGATTTCCTT
The DNA here is from genome assembly GCA_032618575.1 of Nicotiana noctiflora. Taxonomy (NCBI): domain Eukaryota; kingdom Viridiplantae; phylum Streptophyta; class Magnoliopsida; order Solanales; family Solanaceae; genus Nicotiana; species Nicotiana noctiflora. The sequence continues at coordinate 220,863 of JASVEL010009256.1, read as the reverse complement.
TACTTTATACATAACGGTCACCTTGCTGTAATTCCAAGGAACAGTTTTGGTGTGCACTATGGGCATTTGAGTAACTGACTTGATATAACTAGCTCTAGCTGTGCTCCTTTTACAGTCAATACGGGCTTTACATTCACTCCAGCCACTGTCACCTTTACTGGCTCAAGCTCTGCTACCACTGCTGGCTTGCTCACAGATGGCTTGACTGGTGTTTTCTCGCTTATGGCTTTCTCTTCTGTCTTGCTTCAGCTCACCTTGATCATCATTAAAGTTTGAGAGGGCTTCTTGCAATTTCACCCTTGTACCACCTCTATCATGTGGGTCTCGTAGTGCACATGCAGAGGGTTCTGTGTTATATTAGGAGACTCGAGAGCCTGAACCTCAATTATTCTAGAGTCGATAAGCTCTTGTATTGCAGTCTTCAGATGCCAGAATTTTTTAGTGTCATGCTCTTGGGCTCCTGAACAATATTCATAATTAACAGATTGGTCCAAGTTTCTCGGTGGTGGATTAGGGATTTTGGGCTCTATGGGGTTTAACATCCCGAGTTGTTTCAATCTATTGAAAAGACTGGTGTACAACTCACCCAAGGGAGAAATGTTTTCTTCCTTTGTGTCCTGTCATTCTTGGCTCCAAGGTTAGGGCAGAAAATTGTTCCATTGGGATTTTTGTATGGTTTTGGAGGTGGGTATGTGTTGTGGGTTTGGTAAATATTTTGAGGTGCTGGAGTTCGCCATGGAGTAGAAGGTAGTGGGTAGGTTTGAGCGTGATGTGCAGACACTTGTGGAACATGATGAGGGTAATAGTGTTTTGGTGGGCCATATGTTGTTGGTGGGTAGGGTTGATGTGGGCGAGGCTGATGGTAGTATGGATTGGGACTCCTGGACCAAGACCTCCCTTCTACGACGACTGCCACTTCTTCCTTCTTCTTTTTACTGATAGCTCCACATGTGCCTGTCTGGATCGCCTGGTTCGTAGATTTTATGGCTAAATAGCTCATAATTTTATTTGACTTTAACCCTTCCTCAACCAGGCTTCCCATATTAATTACCTTGTTGAATGTTTTTCCAATGGCAGATACTAAATGCCCATAGTATGTTGGTTCCAAAGCTTGCAAGAAATAGTCTACCATGTCTCCCTCCTTCATAGGTGGGTCTACCCGAGCAGCTTGCTCACTCCACCTAAAGCCATATTCTCGAAAACTTTCTCCCGGTTTTTTCTCCATCTTTGTAAGTGTCAGCCTATCTGGAATAATTTCCAAATTATACTGAAAATGGTTTACAAACGCCTTGGGCAGATCATCACAAATAAACTACCCGGTATGGTCTTGCCTGGTATACCATTCGAGAGCTGAACCAGTAAGACTTTGGCTAAAGTAAGCCATGAGTAACTCATCTTTCCCACCGGCTCCATGCATCTTGCTGCAGAACCCTATTAAATGTGCTACCGGGTCACCGTGGCCATCATATAAATCGAATTTCGGCAGCTTAAATCCCGCTAGCAGTTGCACTTCAGGGAAAAAACATAAATCCCCTTAAGCTACGCTTACTTGACCCCCCAAGCACTGCATGTTTCAGAATGATTACTCGATGCTTTTCATCTTTCTAGTCATCTCTTCCTGCTCAGGATTTTTAGGTGGTTTCTCCTCTTCAGCCATATCAATGAGAGGGGTATATGAATCATGCTGTCGGTAAGTAGGTTCCGGGGGGTAATAACGGTTCTCTTGGACGTGGAATAATGGTTCACTGGATGATTTGTGCAGGGTGGCTGGTGGTGGGGCCACATATACAGGAGCAACATGTGGTGGTGTGGTGGAACTTTTTTAGGGATTGTAGGTGGTGCTTGTGATGTGGTTGCATAGTAGGGTGGATATGTAGGATAAGTGGAGGATGATTTCATAGTGGGTGGGTCCTGTGCTGGGACTGGTGGAGGGATGTATGTGGGATTGGCAGGGTAGGCAGGTAAAGGTTGTCCCTTCGCCCAAGCGTGGTACATCTCAGTCATTTGTTGTTTGAGCTTATACATCTCCTCTTTCATATTGTTCACATCCACTACCTCATCTTCCTGTACTGGATCCATGACTGTTGCTTCAATTTCCTGAGTCATTGCCTTTGTCATATTCTTGGAATGAGTGTTGTAATGGTGAGTTGCCAAAATGCCAGTTACTAACCACCTATCTGTTACTTAACAACGACAAAACTTGTTAGTGGTTAGGCTATAATGGGTCAAAATTACAGATTAAGAATACAATTTTGCCTAGCAATATGCGTCATCCCGGCTTTGTTGTCTTTCTTAATTTGCCGATTCTTTTATTTTTTGCTTTTTCTTTTCTTTATATTTTTTACCACTAACGTTCCCTTTTCTTTTATTTTTCATTTCTTACTTTTCCTCTTTTTTCATTTTTATTGATCGGCCCTACATATTTTCTTATTGCACAAGTATTTGAAGAAAGAGAATAATAACGACAAATTTGGAAATTCTCAACTTCATTAATAACCAATCATTGATTACAAAGATAATACTCTAAATATAATTGTACTGCAACCTTCTAAAAATGCAGAAATAAAAATACAAACTCAAAATGCATGTCCTAAGAATACATTAAAGATCGTAGTGCCCGAGAGACAAAGTCCTGGTCTTACAGCGGGCCTATATGCAAGTCCCCTTTGGAGTTTATCTAAATCTCTCATTACTTGCTTTATAAATATCATTGTTGAGGCGGCAAATGTGGACTGGGTCATATCTTCGCATATCTGGCATTTCTGAGTGATATAATGAGCAATGCTGACAATTCTCTCTCTAATCATTCCTTTCTCTTGTAGTAACCTCCCTATTTTTTCTGCACGAGCATCCAGAGTCTGTTGGCTTTTCTTTTGAAGTTGTTGCAATCCCATTTCTAACTGGGCCATGGCCATATAGCAGTGTTCTCTTTCCATGTCAAACTCTTTTACTTGTTTGCCACTTTTAACCTCAGTCGTGACAATCTTTTTCCTCAATCGAGCAACTTCAATATTATGTTCTTCTTTCAATTGTTGGATCATACGAGCCCTTTCTTCAGCATTTCTAGCCAATTTCTTTCGAATCCCAATTAATTGTTTTTCAGCTTTGTCTAGATCAAAACTGTAGTCGTTCACCTTTTGCCGCAAGTTATAAATCAATTTTTCATCCCGGACATGTTGAATAGGGGTTTCAGTTTCTGCTCTCGTTTTTAGGATCTGAGCTTTTAATGCCTCATTTTCCTTAATCAGTTGTTTCTTTTCACCCTCATCGGCCGCCACTTGTAAGCTGCTTTCAAACTTGAGGTCTTGAACTTGCTTTTCTAACATACTGATTTTGGCTCGGTATTAGTTCTCTTTAGCCAACCAATCCATCGCTCTTTTGAAAGCTCGGCAAATTCTTGAATGTGAGGTCTCTTCATTGGTCTTTTATGCTCATAATCTCTTCTTTACCATGCGGAGTAACCAGGTGACACTTCACCTCTAGCCCGGTCCCTTACACAAGTGTCCACTTTCAAACATTGACACTCATTCGATATTTGTCGGACTTTAGCCTCAAGAAATTGCCCATTGGGACTAATCTCTATCACTTGAACGCTGAGATCTCCATCTTTTGGCACTATTTGATATCTTTCGAGTTGTCGTAATACTCGATGCGACGCGTAAGGTTGGATACTTTTGAGCCCCATTAAAAGAAAGTGCGATCCTTCTACTGGCATGTGTATGATTTCATCAATGGGTAGCCCCCTGAATGCCCATTCTATCTAACTAGAAGTAAGAGATCGGAAATATGTGATCCAACCTTTAGACCCCTCCGGCAACTTGACCCCTTTTATCCTCGTGTAGAATTCTTCTATGCATGTCTTTTCTGATGATCCATAACTCAGAAATTGAGGGCGATGGCATAAGTGCTCGATCATCCACATCTGCAACAGCAAATTGCATCCCTTGAAAAATTCTTCTCCAGCTTTACAAGCTATGAGAGCACGAAAGATATCGACTACTAACATAGGTGCCAAAGTACTATTATCCTGTGTAAGGAGAGTACTGACAATCCCAGCAATTCTAATGTCGATGTTCCCGCCTTTCCTTAGAAATATTATCTAACCCAAAAAGGTTACAATGAAAAAAAACGCCTATGTTCCTCCCATTTAGCCCAGTTTGCTTTACTGCAGAGTTTGTTTCTTGGGTTGTTAAATCCTCCAACGTGACCATATCTATGGTATATGAATTTCATAGTGCAAAACACATGGACCAAATCTTCATTGTGAACACTTCAGGCTATTTTAAAGGAATCCAGGAATCTGTGAGTGGTGATGGCTCTTGGAGAAATCGGATATTTATCTTTCAGAGGGACCTCATTTTTACCGATGTAATAAGCAATCTCTTCTGTCGGAGTGAGCTCAAAGTCCGAAAAATGGAGCACATTGTGTGCGAGATCCCAGCAGGTGACCAAGGCCCGAATAATGTCTCCCCGAGGTATGATATCAAGCAACCCGGTAAGACCTTTTAATATTTCTTGACCTCATCTTGTCCGTCTTGACCCAAGTCATTCAAATAGAGGCGTAACTCCAAAGGGATCTTCTTCATTAGCGAAAAAGGTTCATTTTGCATTGTTCTCACCCTGCACATTTATTTAAAGGTGATTTAACCACATATTATTTGACCTAAAGACAAAAAATATTTTTTAAGGCAAATTTCTTTTCATTTTTTTTCTCAAAAAGTCCCTATTTGCGAATACGGCCTTCCAACACTTCATTCGAAGATTTTAAGGATGTATTTATTATTTATAGAGAGTGACTCAAAAGTGGCCATTTTTGTGCAAACAGCCTTTCAGCGTCCTTTTGGTACATTCGGCTATTTTCAAAAACAGCATCACTTTGATTTATTAATATTTTGGTTGTTTTTTGTAAAGGGGTGGTTGGACCCATCAAGGGTTGCCTACGTATCTCGCCTAGTGGTCAGAATCAAACTAGCGTAGTTCGGTCAAATTATTTTCAGACCAACTATTTTTAATTGAATTATTCCAATCATTTTTTACAATTTCCTCAAAATTTCTGCAGAGTTTCGTCAGTATTTGGACATTGGTTTTTTCTAAAATTGCTATTTTTTCTCTTTTCTTTTCCTCAAGTATTTAGCTGGTCATCATAATGGTCCAAGACAAATAAATGCAACATATAATCATGCTCGGTCTTTTCATATCTGGGTTACCTGTCCTAGACGGACCCAACCCCTGTGTTGAGTCTCCTAAGCCAGATATGATGCAAATAATTGTCCTAATTCTAGGCTCAATATCCTGATTTTTCATAGGTTCTAGACTGTGCACTCGAGCGGACAACTAGAGTCGAGGAGGAGGCTACGTACCGGGGACCCGCGGGGTCGTCCGGCTTAGTAACTTTTCCAGCCTCTATTTCTTATTTTGGTATTGACTTAATAGAAAGGGAAGTCTCAACCAGTAAGCACATCCCCAGAGGTAAGAAAAGAAGGGTTTTCGGCATAATTTTTATATACAATTCACGTAATATCAAGGCAGTAAACATGTAGCACATTGATCAAATCATATAGTGAAATTGGATATAATAAAAAACAGCAATTAACTGAGCTCGAATTCTTAAACCCTGAACAAAAGTTCTGGGTTTCTTATCCCCATCACAGTTGCCAGAGCTGTCACACCTCCTTTTTACTCTACTGAAAAATGTGTATTACTACATTACACCCGTGATGGCGTAGAAGGAGTTTTTCTAATTTAAGGACAGTCGGAACGGGATTAGTTATTTTATGTTTTCAGAGTCGCCACTTGAGAATATAATGGTGTCCCAAGTCACCGGTTTAACCCCGAACAGAGGAAAGTTTGACTATCTTATAGTCTGCGAACTAGAAATCCGGATAAGGAATTCTATTAACCCGGGAGAAGGTGTTAGGCACTCCTGGATTCTGTGGTTCTAGCATGGTCGCTCAACTGTTGTATTGATTTTATCCGATTTCAATTTATATATTTTAATCATGTGCAAGTATTCCGCTTTTATGAATTTTAAGAATTTGCAACGTCGTGAAAATACATCCTCGACCACACCGTACCAGTACGCCTGTGTCTTTGAATATATTTCGACTTCGTTAAGAGTAGGATTTGGGTCACATAAATGTGCACCCGTTCTAATTAATATATATTTAAATTATGCCTAACGATGTCTATTCTAGTTATTTTGGAAAAGATCGTGAAATTATCTAAACAATCCTTCCGGGTCTAAAGTTTTACAGTTATTATTTGGGGGGCCCATGCGTTTTATTCTTGTAACAAGGCTCGTCCCATTTGATTTTAAAAATGTTTAGCCTATTTGTGTACTATGTTCTCTAATGTTGTTTTTCCCTTAGTAGAACTGTTTATTAGCAGTTTTTAATATTTTATACCATCCTCTATTTGGATTCAGGCCCTTACACGTTATTGGGCCTGGAATCTGGGTTAACTCATAATGCTGCACCAAGGTGAAACTGGATACCTAAAGCCCAGTTAAGACCTCTGTATCTGTCCAAAGGCATAAATGCCATATCGATTAGATCTGGGCCTATATCCACGACTAGACCCAAATCATGTATATCTAAAGCAAGTTTGACCATTTTTTATACAACTAACAGAGATATAAGCAAATAATATTAAATATCAGAAAATAACTATGTCTACTAATTCCATTTAAATATTATTGTTAATCAGATTAACTGAATCCAATCTACTTATTATTTATCAGTTGAAACACTAATTGCAGAGTTACCTTGTTGTTTTTATTTAACTGGAAGCATTAACCTAAATCTTCAACTAAAACATATTCGAATTACCATTTTGGCATTTCAACCATTTTCAGATTACTATTTTACACCATATCACAAAGTGTAACGCAAGTTTTGTTATGAAATAGGTTTGAATGATGCTAAGCCATTAACATGATCCAAATTTTAACTAACTCATATTTTTCAAATTAATTGATATTGATTCACAATTTAATTAACAAAAAAACATCTAAGTACTTGTTTCAGAGTAGTTATAAATCTACAAGTTCAGCTATCGATTAGATCTGGGCCTTTATTGTTCAGCTAATTACATCAAAACCATCCCTCTTTGTCTTTTATGCCCTTATTCTTTCCAAATTATTCTCAGAATACCCTTTACCTATTCCCCCTTTACCCCTGTGTTTGTGTGTAATTACCCGACCATCCTTAGGTTTAATTAAGACCTTGAGTAATCATCAATAGAAATAGTATTTAACAAATAACCCCTGAGACTTATACTTTATATTATAGCCAGTTCAAGACTAAGTAAACCATTTTTCATAACTAACCATTTTACAAAAAATAGCCATAATTAGCCTTTTTACAAGTCAAAAGTCAAATTGTTTTGCAATGATAGCCATATTAAGCATTCACACACATAGCCCTAATACGACTAAGTACTCAGAAATTCAGATGAGCCAAGAATTAAACTGTATTGGAATAATAGCCAGTTTCAAACAATCTTGCTAATATAACCCTAATTACAACTAAACACTTGATTAATCAAGATTCAGAGAGGCAATTTAATAATGGTTGAATCCAATTAATAAAAACATTTAATCGAACAAGATCTATCAAGCAAGAATATTAAACGACTATAGAGCATGTGATTTAACAAATGACTTCAATTGGAAAAGGAGAGTATCCAAACGATTTCAAGTACACACAGAAGACTTTTAAACATGCAATAGGTTCAAGCTAACGAAGACAAAAGAATATCACGAAGCACAGTTATAGAAAAAATGGGGTTGAGATTTACTTAGCTTTCTTATTGGTTTTCTTTTTCTTTTTTTTTTCTTTTTCCTTCATTTCCTTCATTTTTCTTCATTTTTCTTCTTGGTTCTTGATTTTACAGTTGTTCAGAGACCTTGAGTCTCTTTGACTGTTGGTCTTCTAGACAGACTCTTGGAGTCTTGTTTGTTGTTAAAGAGTGGTGTTTTAAGGCCTAGGGTTAGATTTGGGGTGGTTTTGGTTTGGGGGGTATCCGCCGGAGTAGGGTTCCGACGGGATGATTTTTTAATATTCGACGGCATAGGCTAATATTCGAGGGAAGGAGTTTGGATAGGGTGAAAGGGGAGTTCAAGATGGTTATATGGTGATAAGGGTAGAGGCTGGTTCATAGGTTGGTGGTCGCCGGCTAGGTTTCCAGTGACCTGTATTTCAAGATTTGGGGAGAAGGGGAGGGATTTGGACAGGGCTGGTATGATGGGGTGATAGAGGAGGAGGGGAAGGATCAGGGGTGATAGATTTTGCCAGAGAAGATGACCAGAAGCAGACAACCAGTAGGGTTCCGGTAGCCTGTGTGGGGAGGGGGAAGGGAAATGTGGCGGCTAGGGTTTGATCTCTGAATCGTGAAGTGTATAATGAGAGAATGAAATAACAGAGGAGTATAGATATATATTAAACGTGTAACATTTCCATGCATCCATTGGATTAGATTAAATGAGTGGCTAGGATTAATTTGGCCACTAAACGGTGTCGTTCACGTTAAATGAGATCTTCCTCTTGTCCGTTAGATTACTTAATTGGACGGTTGTGATTGTTTTGTCTTAACGACATCGTTTGGTTTTAGTGAGGCCCTCCTTTCATCTATTAGAACAATTAATAGGACGGTCGTGATTATTTCAATTACACGGTGTCGTTTTAATTTTTAGACAACCGCTTGTTTTGGTCCATTTGATTCATTTTTTAACGGTACAGATCTTCTTCCCTAAGCAACGTCATTTGGTCTTGTGTATAGGGCATGCCGATATTAATTCCTCTGGGCCAGGTCTATTTGGTGTTACTTGGGCTGGATTTTGGCCCAAATATTCTGTATTTTATACTATGTATTGTATTATACCTTATATTTTTTGTATTTTCAACTTGTATTTATTTATTATTTTTTCTGCATTTTTCTTGTATTTTATATTTTTTTTCTTCCGTATTTGTTTCCAATGAATTTATTATCTCTTGTATTTTGTATTTTTCTTTTCGATTTTCTAATTTTCCTAGTAATTATCTTATATTTTTGAAATTTTCTAATTAATTCAAATTGTATTTTTTGTTTTAATTTTCTTTACTTTATTTTCAACAAATAAAAACAAACACTAATACTTATACACAATAATCAACAAATATTAAACAAAAATCATTTTTATATATTTATTTAAGACTTATTTGCTTGGAGCAAAAATCACGTGCTCACAGGCATATGATGTTTTTCCATATGAAAGCAATGACTTCCTATTCACGTATTTGGGCGTACGCGCCTTTTTCTACCCACTTGGAGAAATAGTCAGTCAAAACTAACAGAAACCATACTTTTCCTCGCCCTACTGGCAGGGGACCAATTATGTCCATTTCTCATTTGATGAAAGGCCAAGGTGATGTTATTGAGTGTAGGGGCTCTCCCGGTTAATATATCATGGGGGTGTACTTTTGGCACTATTCGCACCTATGAACATACTCTGATGCCTCATTTTTCATTGTGGGCCAGTAGTACCCGGCTTGGATAATGCAATAGATGAGAGTGTGATTTTTGGTATGTGCGCCACAGTGGCCCTCGTGAACCTCTTCGAGTACTTGCCTTTTTTGGTACGTCCCCAAGCACTTGGCGTGGGGTCCACCAAATATTCTTTTGTACATATCGTGATTTATTTGACAGTATCGGGTGGCTTGTACACATAGCTTTTTGGCTGCTTTATTGTCGAGTGGGAGTGTCACATCCTGCAGATAGGAGATAAACTGGTTGCGTCAGTCCCAAGTTAGATTTAAAGAGAGTACCTCAGTGTGATCTATGGATGAATGGAGAATTGTGACTATATTTCCCTTGTTGATGTTTTTGGTGGCTACAACCAAATTTGCTAGGTCGTTTGCTTCGACATTTTGCGCCGCATCAACTTGTGAATTTTTATTGATATTTCTACAGTCTCTGTTCCTTGATCTGGTAAGTCCCGATGAACTGGTTCACCACGAATTGAGAATCGCAATAGAGGATGAGTCGTCGAGCTCCATACTTGATGGCTAGCTCATACCTGCAACCACAACCTCGAACTCGGCCTTATTATTAGTCATCTTTGGGCATCGTATGGACTGGCAAATTATTTTGCCTATGGGGACCTCGAGTACAAGTCCCAGTCTCGATCCCAAGGTGTTTGAAGTGCCATTAGTGTAGAGGGTCTAGACTTCGGTACTAGGAGTGGCGCAAATGGTCTTTAGTTATGCTTCCAGTAGAATCTTTGTACTGAAATCGGCGACAATGGCTGCATGCAGCTTGATGGCACTTCTTGGGTGATAGGATATGTTATGCTCACTGAGCTCTATGGCCCATCTGGCAAGCCTGCCCGAAAACTCGGTCTTGTGTACGATGCTTCTTAAGGGGAAGGTCGTTATAACTTTTATATGTTAACACTGAAAGTAGGGTCTTAGCTTACGTGAAGCTACGACCAGTGCCAGGGCCAGCTTCTCGAGTTATGGATACCGTATTTCGGCATCCACTAGGGTTTTTTTAATATAGATAATAGGATACTGCGTACCTTTATTTTCATGGACTAGGATTGTGCTGACAGCGACTTCAGACACCGCCAGGTATACTAGCAAGGGTTCGGTTGGGTTCGCTTTAACTAGCAATGGTGGCAAAGATAGGTATTCTTTTAATTTTTCAATGCCTCGGCATATTCGTCATTCTATTATAGTCTGTGATCTTTTCTCAACAAGTTAAATAATTTATGGCACCTGTCGGAGGATCGCGAGATGAACCTGGTGTCACGCCCCAAATCGGGGAACATGACTGGCGCCTGACCGGGTTGCCCCAGTCAAGCGGACCTGGGTGCCTTTCATTCCCACGCATTACCCCTGTGTTGATTGTTTCTCATTAACCAAATATCTTACTAACCATGAATGATTTCACATTTTAACAAATAAAACCATACGAGTGATTCATTAACAAGTTTGCAGTTTTTACAACGCCCCGCATATTATAATGTATACATAAGACTGGAGTCCCACAGTTTACATGTCTACAGAGCCTCTAGGATACAAAAAAAGGAATACAATGCTTGCCGGTAACAAGGCTCCGGCTATACCTTACAAAACCAAAATGAAATCTACACAAAAGTGGCATGAACCACACAGGGCCCCAAGGAAGAAAGGGGCTCACCAAAACGGGCAGTGGAAGGAGAAGGATACTACTGCCGATGAGCTGAAGTGCCTGCTACTGATCCACCTACAATCATAACACGAATGTAGCGTCCCCGGCAAAAGGGACGTCAGTACACTTGAATTGTACTGGCATGTATGGACAAACTTTGTCCCAAGTAAACTCAAGCCATTGGATTACATCAACAATTAATTAAGCCAGCCCAACCATGTTTCCACATTTTCCTCATTTCAAATAATTCTCAACACAAAGCACTTTCTACGATCAACCAATTTAACAATAACCAATCAATCACGTAAAGCACAAGTAGTCAAACAAATGGGTAATCAGTGCCCCACAGGTTGCAAACTCTCCTGCTGTCTCCTTTCACAATTTCACATTATTGATTTTTATATCAATTTTCAATAGCGATTTCGATCGCTTTCCATCCTTATTACCCCTGACCACCCTTATTACCTCGGCCACCCTTTATCACCCCAACCCATACCTTATTTCTTCATGTTACGGCGCGTAACCCGATCCCACCGTACAGTTTTAAAACACAACAAGTACAAACAACAGATAAGGCATTTCACACAATTTCAACAAGTTCAAATAAGCAACTTACAAGTTGGTTCATGTTCACAATTACTTCTCAAGCCAATATCACAATCAAGTTACAAATGTTCCAAAAATCAAGAGTATTCATACCGTATTGTTCAATGACTTACCAATCCTCAAGTGTTTCGTTTCTTTTCCACAAAGTACCATATATGCCATTATAGCCATTATTCACAATTCTTTTACCAAATTAAACTCTCATTTTACATCCTTCAAAGCTCAACAACAAACTTTGAATATCCAACAACAACATCAAGAATTTCACACAATTTGTCAATTTAACACGAACCAAACAAACTTCACACATATAGGCGATTTCACAAGAATCAAAATTAGCCATACATACCTGGTGATGAGTTTTCTTCCTACTTTATGCTTACCCAAGATATCCTACTCTTGCCAACCTTGTTCTTGAAGACTCTTACTTCTACTCACTTCTTTTTACTAGAAATCAAGTTCAATAATCATGCATGAGTGTAAAAATTCTATTTTCAAAAGCTATTATATGCAAACCTCTCTTTACCCAGATTTAAAACTGAAAATCAAAGAAAATAGTTAGGGTTTTTACCTTGAAAAGATTGGGGAAGTTGAATCCTTGCCCTAGGATCCCTTGGAATTAAGTGGTTGGAACAATCTTTGAAGATGAAGAACTTCTCTCTCTAAAACCCCTCTATTCTCTCTCTAATTTTGGTAAGATGATATGAGAAAATGAGGGTGAAAGGTGTTATATTAAATAAGAGATCGGGTAAAAATGTTACAAAAATCTGGGCCGGGGCGAATCTGCGGTGCACTTTGCGACCGCAGAATCAACATGCGGTCCGCATTCTTGATCTGCGGTCACAAAGTGCACCGCAGATTCATTATGCAATCGCATATCGACCGCATTTTCAACATGATTTTGGGAGACGTTCTGGAAAGCTTTGCGGCAAGAATACGGTCTGCATAGCAGATTTGCGGTCGCATTCTTGACCGTAAAATTGACACTTTTCGGAAAAATTAATTCTCTACATTTTTGAAACTTAAATCACTACCAAGGGTCCGAACCGCGGCGAGCAAGCTCGCCACGAAGAATTCTACGCATTCCTAACACATTATTCGGACCATGACACTATAGCTACTAGGTTTTATGCACAAATATTTTACGGGGCCTTACACCTGGATAGGGTGGCTATTTGCCATGTCTGCTTTTATACCTATTTTTTGCTATTCAAGGTCTCAGGTATTGCGTCTATTGCCTTGATATGGTCCGAGTTGACTTCGATACCTTGTTATGATACGAGGAAACCCAAGAACTTCCCTGCTACTACGCCGAAGGCGCACTTTTCTGGGTTCAGTTTCATCCCATACTATAATAGTATCTCAAAGGCTTCTTTCAGATGGTCGAGGTGGTCTTCTTTGTGTCTCAATTTTACTATCATATCATCGATGTAGACTTCCATGGTCTTGCCAAGCTATTCATTAAATTCTGGTAACCGGTCTTTGATACATCGCCCCTGCATTTTTTAGTCCTAAGGTCATCACCTTGTAGCAATATATCCCCTGGTGGGTGACGAAGGTTGTCTTTTCTTGGTCCTCCTCGACCATCATGATTTGGTTGTAGCTAGAGTAGGCATCTAAGAAGCTTAGCAGCTCATGTCTTGATGTGGCGTCGACAACTAGTCGATGTGAGGGAACGGGAACGAGTCCTTCGGGTATGCTTTATTAAGGTCAATGAAATCAATACGCATCCTCCATTTCCCATTTTACTTTTGACCATCATGACATAGGCGACCCATTGGGGATATTTGGATTCCCTTATGGACCCGTTGGCTAGTAGTTTATCTACCTCTTCGCAGACGGCCTCGTTGATTGCAACGTTGAACTTTCTTCTAACTTGACGCACAGGTGGATATAGTTGGTCGACGTTCAACTTGTGGGTGGAAATTTCTTTTGGTATCCTCAGCATATCTGAATGAGAAAAAGCAAATAGATCTGTGTGGTTAGTTAGGAATTCATGGTACTTACTTGGGTCGTAGAGGATGTGTCCGATGTAGGCTTTCTTTGTGTGGTCGGTGTTGTCCAGTTGTACTGGGTCGAGATCCTCAACCGTTGCTTTACAGGCTTCTATGATGTCTGGATCATTGATGACTTGCATTGTTGGGTCGACCTTAGTCCCCGACAGGGCTGATTGCTATACTTCTACACTTGCTCCTTTCAACTATTTGGTGTGTGAGAAGTCTTGAGTGAGTATCATTCTTGTGCGGTGTGCAACTCGCCTCGAATGCTATATACTACCCAATGGGTGGGGAACTTGATCACTTGGTACAAGCTTGAGGGCACTGCCCACATGGCATGTATCCATGGGCATCCTAAGAGGGTGTTGAGGGTTGTTTCTTGGTTCATGACGTGGAAAGTGGTTTCCAATGTAACTCCTCCTACTAAAATCGGCAATGATACCTCCCCGGAGGTTCGTTCCACTGCATTGTTAAAACCTGTCAGTGTTATGCAACACAGTATTATCCTATCTTCGAGTCTCATTTGTGCAAGAACTATTACATGGATTATAGAAGCTCCACTTCCGTCATCAGCCATGATTCTTTTGACTTCAGTATCAGCAATACGTAAAGTTATGACCGGAGCATCAAAATAAGGAAAAGACAATCCGTCGGCATCAGACTTATTGAAGATGATACTCTCTTCGAAATCATCATATTGTTCATGGGCGATTGTTCATTTCAGTTTGTGCGAGGTGGTGTACTTTACATTGTTGATTGCTGAATCGTCGTCTCCTTGGTAAATCAATCCCTTATTGCTTTTAGCTGTATCTTCGCGAGCCGTTGGGTTGGTCCGTTGAGTTCATCCTCATCTGCTCGTACCTCGGCACAGTAGGCATTGTGGATGTCCTTCCATATGGTGGGAGGATACTTCATGAGTCGAGTGAGTAGCTTTTTTGTTGCTTTCGAACCATCTCTGCTCAACCCATTTTGGAAAGTTGCAGCGACCATGCCTTGCGATACGTTTGGTAGGCTCATCCTTACTCTGTTGAATTTGGACAGGAAGTCCCTGAGTCCCTCGCCTACAGTTTATCTGACAGCGATGATATCGTTGACCCTGGCCTCTGCTTTCTTTGTTCCTGCATGGGCGGTGGAGAACTTATCCGCCATTTCTTTGAATGTTGATATTGTTCTAGCTGGCAGCTTTGAGTACAATGTTAACGTCCCCCGTCGATGTTTCACCGAACGTTTTTAGCAGTAAGGATGGTACTTGTTCTTTTGACAGATCGTTATCCTTCACAGCGGTCACCTAATGGATCAGGTGGTCTTCGGGATCTCTCATCCCGTCATATATCCTTAAGTAAGGTGGCATCTTGAAGGTTTTTGGGATCGGGTGAGGTGCAGTTACTTCGCTATATGGTTGTTCGACGAATCTTCGCATGTCACGTTTTGGTAGTAACTTAGTAGCGCCGAGAATTTTGTCTACTCTTTCCTTATGCTCTTTCATTTGTTCCCAAAGTGCCTTATTTTCATTCTCCATTTCCTCCATTTTTTTAAGGATGGCTGCAAGTGTGCCATCTCTGGTCTGGTCATTTGTGTTTTTGTTGTTTGTACGTACAGTATTGGGTTTACTGGTAGTAGTGATGTCTGTCGTCAACGGGTTCTTAATGTTACTTTGGGGCAATTTTTCGAGCAAGCTGCCTAGGGTGTTCATTAGCCACTCTTCCAGTAGCTTCTTGACCACCGCGGGTGGTGCTTCATTGACTACAGACGTGGAAGCTCCCTTTTTGTGCAAGATCGTCAGAGCTTCAGATGGATATGGTGAGATTTCTCCCTCTTGAGTCCTACCAAGTGTTGTGCTCAAGATGTTTTCTCTGCCGGCCTCGTTGAGGGGGCCTATGAGGTTGGTTGTGACGCCTACTATTGCTTTCAATATTGCGTCATTTTCTGCCATTTTTGGATTTCAGTAGGGTGTGAAGGAAGGTGGTTTATTTTTTATATTCTAGGTGCAAACTATGATTTCGATTGCCGAAATTCCCACAGACAGCGCAAAATTATTTGACTCGAAAGATAAGAAATAGTTTGCTAGTGAATATAATCAAAATAAGTCAAGGGTAAATTGTAATAAAAAATAAAGAGACCTAGAAATGTGAATTATATATCTTATTGCTTTTGATAGATTGAGTATTCTAGATAAGAAGAGATAGAGAGAGAAAGAGAGAGAGAAATCTTGTATTTGAAAAGATCTGATCCCCTTTACAACACTGGGATCCTCCTTTATATAACACGAGAACTCCCTCGAAATAATAAAATAATACAGGGGTGGGTTACGTGCTTTCCTGGAGACAACGAGACCTAAAGGCATGTTTTCACTCCGATATTCTGAGATTGTACCCTCACTTTGACTATTACTTAATCATGGATCGTTGCTACCGTAATGGGCAGAATTTGACCCCAAACAATTATGGGTGCCAGTGAAATTAAATCAAGAGTTGAATGCTTTCCTTAACAGTATCCTGCACGGCTGTACCACCGTCCTCGTTTATCATTTGTCACATTAAATTTTCGTACAATTTTCTTTGGAAAAGGGTAAAAAACTTTCTTTTACATATTTTTTGACATTTCCCTTTGATTAGATGGCTATTATGTAGCATTGTTTTAATATATCGTATCATATTGTATTATATTGTATTGTGTCGTTTTGATGTAATATTAAACTCGTCATCTAGTCTAAGACAGAGATTTTGACTAGATGTCCAAATCGATCGAAATAATTCAGAATTGACAATTATACACCGTGTTGCACGCATGCGGCATCACAGGATACTGCTTCATCGAATTATGTATAAAAAAAAAATATATTGAAGATAAATATAAAAATAACACCGTTTACTGTTATGGTAATGTATCATAAGTTCATTTCAATAATTAGAACACCACTTATAAAATATCCTTCGTATGCCTTTGGATGCAACCGTCCTTTAGTACATAAAACTTTTTTAAAGCAAACTGATGATTTTCATTCATTCACATTTTTAGATTAGTGGATACTCGATAGCGCTGTTCCTCTCTTTTTGTTTTTTGTTTCTTTTTTCTTTTACTTGCATTAGAATAATCACTTTTAAGCATTAAGCAACTAAAATAAGCACAATGATAGAAGGCCACAATGCAACAAACGATTGTTCTGTTTGAGAAAAGCTAAGTGTCAGCAGACTCAGCAGTCAGCACTATAAAAACCAGTGCTGGGGCCATGAAACATGAGTCTTTGACTGGTGCACTTTGTCTTCAAAATCTTTTTGGTGTATATCTGCACTACGGGCATGTGCGGAGGAGAAATTCTGATACACCGGTAAGAAGTTGTGAGTGACTGGCGGTAGTTGGTGTGAGGCGAGTGTCAGGACTCTAATTCATAAATAGTGAAACTGTCATGACGGCACCCAATCTTTGCGACTAGGTAAGCCTAATGCAATTGCGGAATTTACAGCTTACATGAACAAAACAAAAAAACAGTGGAATAACACAGAAAAATATAATAGGTGCCGCTCGCCACATGCAATTTACCACAATTTCTAAAATATATAACCACCAAGACCCAGAAACTCACGGGCAGCCACACGCTAAAAAGAGTAAAACTGTAGCTCTATCCACCAAGAGTATCTATGCAACCGAAACAAAAAGGGGATAACTAGTGTCACTAGGGAAGAACAGAAGAAGACTCTCTGGATCTGTGGATGCAGCAGATGCATACCTCGAGTCTCCTGAAGTCTAACCTCGATCACCGGTAGTGTGCCTGATCAGATGGACCTGGATCTGCACAACAACAAGTTTGCAGAAGAGTAGCATGAGTACACCACGGCAGTACTTAGTAAGTGCCAAGCCTAATCTCGATGGAGTAGTGACGAGGAAGTCCAGGGCCCTACCGAGAATAATAATAATAAAATATCGAACAGTGTATAGCAGGAGTAAATCTGAAATAACAGCATAATAAGATAAAAACTACAAGTCATCTACAGTTAAGCTAACAAGGAAAAATTTAACACAAGAAGTACAGAATCAATAGCATATGATCTCCGAGAATTGAACCCGCAGTCCATTTAACTTAGTAGCACAGGATCTCCGGAAATCGAACCCGCAGTCCATTTATACCGGTGACCAGGACCTCCGGGAATTGAACCCGCAGTCCATGTATATCAGTAGCCAGGATCTCCGAAAATTGAACCCGCAGTCCATGTATATTTGTAGCCAAGATCTCCGGAAATTGAACCCGCAGTCCTTTTATATAAAAATTACTGGATCTCCGGGAATTGAACCTGCAGTCTTTCAATATCATAATCACAGGATCTCCGGGAATTGAACCTGTAGTCCTTCAATATCAGTAACACCGGATCTCCGAGAATCGAACCCGCAGTCCACAGAACAAAACACAATCAAACAAGGAGAATACGCAGAGGGAAATAAAATACACTGCTACGATTAACAATTAAATTCAATTTCAACATGTTCCACGTAAAATTTCAAATAAGACAAATAGGCATTTAGACAGTTAACTCTATCTAATCATGCTCCTCTAACTAACACCGGATAAGTCTTGCATTTAAACCAGTCAAATAACAGAGATAACACTGATTGAACAATTCAAGTAAAGTGGATTTTCAGCAATTTGCGCAAGTACACGCTCGTCACCTCGCGCACAAGGCATTTAAATCAACACATAATATATCCTAGGGGAAAAGGTCCGCACACAAGGTTAGACAAGCCACTTACCTCAATTCCGGTACAATACCGCTCAGAAATAATGCCCTTTCCACGAGTATCCGACTCCGAGTGGCCCAAATATATTCAAACCAATTACATAGTATAAATAACATCACAAGTAAATAATTACATTGTTAAAATTAAAGCTAAGGCGCAAAAATAGGTAAAATGACCAAATACCCCTCCAGCCATCGGCTCGAAATCGAAGTATATTTACGTTCTCAGAACCCCCAGACTCTCACGAGTGTATACATATAAAGTTCATCAAAATCGAAATCTGTTTGCCCATTCAAATCGTCAATTTTCTATTTCCCTGGCTTAGTGCAAAATTCTCCATTTTTTACACCTTAATTCCTCCATTTTTAAAGATTTAATCCATGTTTTATAAATATAATAACATAATTTGGGTCCAAGAGTTGTTACCTGATGATACTCCTCATTCTCCTTCATCTCTTTAACACTCTGAAATTTTGAACTACTCTGAACCTTATACCCTTCAGGAGTTTCGCTTCTGCGACTCTTCTGCCACTTCAGCGGCTCCACTTCTGCGGACTCGTGGTCGCTTCTGCGACACTCACTTAAAATCTTTAGTTCCGCTTCTGCGGATTCCCAGTCGCTTCCGCGACACTGCTTACGCATAAAATTGTCCGCTTCTGCCGAAACCTCCAAGGCTGACCCTGTCGCTTCTGCGATCGCGTACCCGCTTCTGCGTGATCGCTTGTGCGAACATCTGTCCGCTTCTGTGGACCCATCTGAGCCCCCAAATTCTCGCATCTGCGACTCCCTTCCCACTTCTGCGGAGCCGCTTCTGTGATCTCCCTTCCGCAGAAGCGGAAACATCTGTTGCAACATACCAGTAGTCCAATAATCCATATTTTTCTTCGTTTAATCACCCGAACTCATCCTGAGGCCCCAGGGACATCAACCAAAAATACAAACCCACTCTAAATCATCATAAGAACTTGTTCCAGTCATAAAAACATGCCCTTAAACACAAAAATCATCAATTTAAGGCATATTCAAGCCTAAGTTTCAACTAAAACTTCCGAAACCAACATCTTATCGGAAACCCGGCCAAACGATATCCGAATGACCTGAAAATTTGCAAGCATATCCAAAATCACCTAACAAAGCTACTGCAACTATTAGAATTCCATTCCGACTCCCGGATCAAAATCTCACCTATCAACCAGAATTCGCCAAATTCCAACTTCGCCAATTCAAGCCTATTTCTACACCGGACCTCCAAATCATATTCCGAACACGCTCCTATCCCCGAAATCACCTAACGGAGCTAACGGAACCATCAGATTTCCATTCCAATGTCGTCTTAATATTGTTCCGAATACAGACCATTTTTCAACTATTAAGCTCTCATTTAGGGACTAAGTGTCCCAAAACACTACAAATTCTAGAACCGAACATCTCGGCAAACCAAAATAGCAGAAATGAACTTAGGCAAAGCAGTTAATTGGGGATCGGGGCATAAATTTCAAAAATGACAGGCCGGGTCGTTACATCCTCCCACACTTAAACATTCGTTCGCCCTCGAATGTGCATAGAAAACATACCTGAGGTAGTAAAAAGATGAGGGTACTGGCTGCGCATATCCTGCTCGGTCTCCCAAGTCGCCTCCTCGGCCGGCTGACCCCGCCACTGGACGTTCACTGAAGCGATGTTCTTTGACCTCATCTTTCTAATTTGCTTGTCCAAAATGGCCACTGGCTCCTCAACATAAGATAGATCCTTGTCCAGCTGGACTAAACTGAAATCCAACACGTGCGACGGGTCACCATGATATCTCCGGAGCATAGAAACATGAAATACCGGATGGACTCCGTCTAGGCTGGGAGGTAAGGCCCGCTCATAAGGAACCTCCCCAACTCACCTCAAAATCTCATAAGGCCCAATAAATCTTGGACTCAGCTTCCCTTTTTTCCCAAATCTCATGATACCTTTCATGGTCGAGACCCAAAGTAGAACCCGCTCGCCAACCATAAATACCACATCACGAACCTTCTTGTCCGCATAACTCTTTTGACTTGATTGGGCTGCACGGAGTCTATACTAAATTACCTTAACCTTTTCCATTGCATCCTGGACCATATCAGTACCTAATAACCTGGCCTCGCTCGGCATGAACCAACCCACCGGGGATCTGCATCTCCTACCATATAGTTCCTCATACGGCGCCATCTAAAGGATGGACTGATAGCTGTTGTTATAAGTAAACTCTGCCAGTGGCAAGAAGTTATCCCATGAACCTCCAAACACAATCACGTACGCACCGAGTGTATACGCCAAAATCTGAATAGTGCGCTCTGACTGTCCATCCGTCTGGGGTGAAATGTTGTACTCGGCTCCACCCCAGTACTTAACTCCAGAACGGTGAAGTAAACTTAGTGCCTCTATCTGAAATGATGGAAACTGGAATACTATGTAATCGGACTATCTCCTTGATATAGATCTCCGCCAACTACTCCGATGAGTAAGTAGTGCACACAAGCATGAAATTGGCGGACTTGGTCAGCCGATCCACAATGACCCAATTAGAATCAAACTTTTTCACAGTCCGTGGAAGTCGAGATACGAAGTCCATGGTGATGCGCTCCCACTTCCACTCTGGGGTCTCAATCTGCTGTAACAACCCACCCGGACGCTGATGCTTATACTTCACATGTTGGCAGTTGAGGCACCTAGAAACATAGTCAACTATATCCTTCTTCATCCGCCTCCACCAATAGTGTTGCCTCAAGTTCTGATACATCTTCGCGGCACCCGGATGGATGGAATACCGCGAGCTATGTGCCTCAACTAGAATCAACTCTCGAAGATCATCCACATTGGGCGCACAAATACACCACTGCATCATCATCACTCCATTATCCCCAATTGTAACATCTCGAGCATCACTATGTCAACCTCTATCCTAAAGAACAAGCAAATGAGGGTCATCAAAATGTCTCTCCCTGAAGCGATCAAATAGAGAAGACCGAAAACCACGCAGGCAAGAACCCGACTGGGCTCTGAAGGATCCAATCAAACAGAATGTTTGGCCAAGGCCTGAACATCCATCGCTATAGGTCTCTCTGAGGCTGGTAGATATGCCAAACTCCCCAAACTCTCCGCCCGGCGACTCAAGGCATCGGCAACGTCATTGGCCTTGCCCGGGTGATAAAGAATAGTAATATCGTAGTCCTTTAACAACTCTAACCATCTCCTCTGACGCATGTTCAGGTCCTTCTGCATAAGCAAGTGCTGCAAACTCCGATGATCAGTGTAAATCTCATAAGGAACCCCATACAAATAATGACACCAAATCTTCAAGGCGTGAACAATGGCAGCTAGCTCGAGATCATGGTCAGGGTAGTTCTTTTCATGCACCTTCAGCTGTCGGGATGCGTAGGCGATCACCCTACCATCCTGCATCAATACTGCCCCAAGTCCAACCTGTGAGGCATCACAATAAACTGTATAGGACCCCAAACTAGTGGGCAACATAAAGATAGTGGCCGAAGTTAAAGATGTCTTGAGCTTTTGGAAGCTCGCCTCACACTACTCTATCCACTGAAAAGGGGCACCCTTTTGGGTCAATCTGGTCATAGGTGCTGTGATCGAAGAGAACCCCTCCACGAAGCGACAGTAATAACCCGCCAAACCAAGGAAACTACGAATCACAGTAGCTGAGGAGGGCCTGGGCCAACTCTGTACTGCCTTCACCTTCCTCGAATCCACTCGAATACCCTCGCTCGACACCACGTGGCCTAGGAATGCCACCGAACTCAGCCAAAACTCATATTTAGAGAACTTTGCATATAATTGCTTCTCCCTTAAAGTCTGAAGCACTATTCTCAGGTGCTGCTCATGCTCTTCCCGACTCCAGGAATATACCTAAATATCATCAATGAAAGCAATCATGAACGAGTAAAGATATGACCAGAATACACTGTGCATCAAATGCAAGAAAGCTGTTGCGGCATT
Organism: Nicotiana noctiflora; assembly: GCA_032618575.1. Classification (NCBI taxonomy): domain Eukaryota; kingdom Viridiplantae; phylum Streptophyta; class Magnoliopsida; order Solanales; family Solanaceae; genus Nicotiana; species Nicotiana noctiflora. The sequence goes on along the minus strand of JASVEL010009256.1, from coordinate 198,376 downwards.
AGTCAGCTCGAAAGACATAACGAGGAACTCGTAATGACCATACCGAGTCTTGAAGGTCCTCTTCGGGATATTTGGCTCTGAATCTTCAGCTAATGATAACCAGAGTGCAAATCAATCTTGGAGAACACCTATGTGCCCTGTAGCTGATCAAATAAGTCATTAATACATGACAAAGGATACCGGTTCTTCACTGTAACTTTGTTCAACTGGCGATAGTCAATGCACAAACCGTCTTTCTTCTTCACAAACAACACAGGAGCACCCCAAGGTGAAACACTGGGTCGAATGCAACTGTCACGCCCCAAAACCAACGCCTGACCGGGTAGCCCTAGTCAAGCAGACCTGGATGCCTTTCCTAACCCACGTGTTACCCGTGTAATGTTCATTACTTACAAACCTAAGCATTTACAAATTTATAACGTAAATCACACTTTTAACAAACATAAAGACATACTTAACTTCTTAACAAGTTCACAATTTACAACGCCCGACATATATATACATAAGACTATAATCCCACAGTTTGCTGTCTACAGAGCCTCTAGGGTACAAGGGATGATACAATACTTGTCGGTAACAAGGCTCCGGCTATACCTTACACAAAATCAAAATAAAGTCCAAAATGGAAGTGGCATGAGCCACGCAGGTCCCCGAGAGGAAAGGGGCTCACCAAAACGGCCAGTGGAAGATGAAGAATGCGAATGCTGATGAGCTGAAGTACCTGCTACGGATCCACCTACAATGATAACATGAATGTAGCATCCCCGGCAAAAGGGATGTCAGTACACTGGAATTGTACTGGTATGTATGGACAAGCTTTGTCCCAAGTAAACTCAAGCCATTAAACAAATAAATCACGATAATAAAACAACCAACAATTGCATCAAGAAATAACAAAGTAAGCCAATCACGTTCCCACATTTACTTCGTTTCAAGTAGTCCTCAACCTAAGTACAAAAAATATCAACAAGGGAGGCAACAAAAAAACATACTCGGAAAGCACAAGAAAGTCAAACAAAGGGGCAATCGGTGCCCCACAGGTTGCAAACTCTCCTGCTGTCTCCTTTCATAATTTCACATCAATGAAAATATATCAATTTCAATGGCGATTTCGATCGCTTTCCACCCTTATTACCTCGGCCACCCTTATCACCCCAAGCCACACCTTATTACATTGTGTTGTGGCGCGCAACCCGATCACACCGTACAGTTTCAAATAACAACAATTACAAACAACAAACAACAAACAAGAGCACTACACAAGATTACAAACAAGGGCAATAAGCGATCACAAATTGGTTTATGATTTCAATTACTTTTCAGGCCGGTATCACAACAAAGTTACAATATTTCCATATCATAGAGTACCCATACCATTATGTTCAACGGTTTATCACGATTCGAGTTGTTTCATTAGTTTCCCACAAGAATCCAAGTATGCCATCACTGCAATCGTTCTCAATTTCCTTACTAAATATGACTTCCTCTTTCATCTTTCGGTTCACATACCATACCACACAACACATAGTTCAAATCAATTGAATACCCAACAATTAAATTGAAGAATTACACAACAATTCTCAAATTATCACATACCAAATGAATTGTACACATAAGGCGATATCACAAGGATCAAAGTTAGCCATACATACCTGATGTCGGGTTTTCTTCCTTTAATCTCATACTTTATGTTAACCCAAATTATCCTATGTTGCCAACTTCATTCTTGCAAACTCTTACTCCTACTCATTCCTTTTTACTAAATTTAAAGTTCAAATAATATGCATGAGTGTTAAATTCTATTTTCAAAAGCTATAGCACGCAAATATTGCTTCACCTTTGACAACTGAAAATTAAGGAAAATGGCTAGGGCATTTACCTTTAGAGATTGGGGAAGATGACACTTGCCCTGGGATCTTCCGGACCAAGTGATTAGAAACAATCTTTGAAGAGGGATAGGTTTCCCTCTCTAGAATCCCTCTTTCCTCTCTCTAGTTTTGCTAAGAAAATATGAGAAAAATGAAGGTTTGAGTTGTCTTATCAAAAAGGAATCGGGTTAAATTTTTATAAAAATCTGGGCCAAGTCAAATCTGCGGTCGCATCTGCGATCGTAGAATAAACATGCGGTCCGCATAATTGACCGCAGAATTGCCCCAAAAATTCACATGTTCTGTTATGATATGCAACCAGAATGCGGTCCACATTCGTGTTCTGCGGTCACAGAATGCACCGTAGAATTGACTCTCAAAAATTCTTAAGAAATTATGAGATGGATCTGCGGTCCGCATTTCCGTTATGCGATCGCATATTTTACCGCATTTTCAACACAAATTTTGGAAAACATTCTGTTACATTCCGCGGTAGGAATGCGGTCCGCATAGCAGATCTGTGACCACATTCTTGACCGTAGAATTGACATTTTCTAGAAAATTTTATTGTTTCCATTTTTAAAGCTTCAATCACTACCAAGGGTCCGAACAGCGGTGAGCTTGCGAGGTTTTAAGCACAAAAATTTTACGAATTCCTAATACATTATTCGGACCATGACACCACGTGCTACTAGGTTTTAAGCACAAAAAATTTACAGGGCCTTACAGAAACCCTTACCCAACAACTCTTGTAACTGATCCTTCACCTCCTTCAACTCAGGAGGAGCCATGCGGTACGGAGGAATAGAAATGGGCTGAGTTCCCGGTAGCAAATCAATACCAAAATTGATATCTTTATCGGGCGGCATGCCCGGAAGATCAGCTGGAAACACATCAGAGAAATATTGTACCACTGGGACTGAATCAATAGAAGGGGTGTCAACACTAACATCCCCCACATAAGTTAGAGAAGCAGCACACCCCTTCTCAACCATACGTTGAGCTTTGAGAATGGAAATAACACGGCTGGGGGTGTGATCTAGAGTACCACTCCACTCAGTACGTGGAATGCCTGGCATAACCAGCGTCACGGTCTTGGTGTGACAATCAAGAATAGCATGATTAGGCGACAACCAGTCCATGCCCAGAATAATATCGAAGTCAACCATACCGAGTAATAAAAGGTCAGCCCTGGTCTGAAAACCACCTATAGTGATGAAACACGACCGACACACACAGTCCACAACCAAAGAATCTCCCACCGAAGTAGAAATATAAAGGGGGCACTCAAAGAATCCCAAGGCACACCCAGATGTGAAGAAAAATAAGAGGACACATATGAAAAAGTAGAACCGGGATCGAATAGAACCAATGCCTCTTTGTGACTAACCAAGATAATACCTGTGATAACAAAATCAGAGATGACAACTGTGGCGCGACCAGGAATACCATAAAATCTGGATCGGACCCTCCTTCGAGGGCGGCCTCTATCACCCTGATCCCCGCCACTGGCTGGCTGGGCAGGTGGGGTGGCAGCTGGAGCTGGAACGACGGCCTACTGACCTTGTGAACCATGCTGAGGCTATGAAGTCTGTGGAGGAACTCCCCTCCCACACCTGGGGAACTCCCTAACTAGATGGTGAGTATCCCCGCACTCATAACAAGCCCTGGGAGGACGCGGTGGCTATGACTGACTGGCCTTGCTCCCTCTGGACTGACCCCTTGAGGTACCCCGTGCAGGAGGCGCACTGGAAACTGGGGGAGCATAGTAAGGCTCCTAAGGTGCCAGAGGAGCTGGAGTACTACCAGCTGCTACCAATGCTGAATGAACCGGACGATCAGAATAACCCCTACCAAATCGACCGGTTGCTACAGTACGGGTACCAGAGAAATGACCCGACTCACGAGACATCTTGGCCTTCCTCTCTCCTTGCTCCCTAGCAAGCATACCCTCAATCCGTCTGGCAATACTCACCACCTACTGATACGGCAAATTCGTCTCTAGCTCTCTAGTATGGTAGATCGGATTGGCGAAATAAGACCCTCAATAAACTTCTGCACTCTCTCCCGGACAAAGGTGACCAAAGCCGGTGCATATCTGGCTAACCAGGTAACTGATGGCATACTCAGATACAATCATAGAGCCCTAGCGCAATCGCTCAAACTCCGCACACCAAGCATCCCTTAGGCTGTGGGGAACAAACTCTCTCAAAAACATGTTAGAGAACTGTGTCCAAGTCAGCGAGGCAAACTCGACTGGACTATCCAACTATATGTGCGCCACCAATCATAAGCGATCTCTCGAAGCTGAAAAGCAGTAAAAGAAACCCCACTGGACTCCACTATACCCATAGTACGGAGAATGTGATGACACTCCTCCAGAAATCCCAAGGCATCATCTGAATCTAAGCCACTGAACACTGCGGGATCATACTTCCTAAACCTCTCCAACCTGCACTGCTCATCCTCAAAAGCAGCTGATCCACCTCCGGGCTATACTGGTGCGGCACGCGGTATAGGAATAACCTCTAGAACCTTCTCCATGGGCACTTGCTGCTTAGGAGTGCGGGCTGAGGTTGTCTGGGCACCTCCCCCGACCTGAGATGTAGCTACAGCAAGAGGAAGCAACCCTGCCTGAGCCAGAGTAGTGTACATACCCATAAACTGAGCCATAGTCTCCTGGAGTGGTAGAGTCGTAGTAGCTGTAGTAGGTGTACCAGGTTCCTATGCTCCAACCTGATCCATCGGTGCTGCCTCAGCGGCAGCACGCGCGGGTGCTGTAGCTGCATCTCAAGTGCGTCCTCGGCCTCTACCCCGACCCCGGCCTCTGGCGGCAGCAGCAGGGGGCGCGGGTGCCTAATCCTCGCATGTAGCACGTATCCTCACCATCTGTGAGAGAATAGAAGACAGAAGTTTAGATTTGGCATCAAAATATCGCACGACAAGGAATTCAAAACAAATGAAGAGTTTCCTAAACAGTTACATAGCCCCTCGTAGATAAATACGAACGTCTCCGTATCGATCAACGAGACTCTAAATAACCGGTATGTGTCCTATGACCCCTATGAACCTAGAGCTCCGATACCAACTTTTCACGACCCTAGTTCACCAATCGTGAACCTGTCATGACGGCACCCAGTCTTTGAGACTAGGTAAACCTAATGCAATTGTGGAATTTACAACTTACACGAATAAAAATAATAATAGCGGAATAACATAGAAAAATGTAATAGGTGTTGCTCGGTACATACATTTTACCACAATTTCTAAAATATATAACCACTAAGACCCTGAAACTCACGAGCAGACACAGGCTAGAAAGAATAAAGCTGTAGTTCTATCTACCAAGAGTATCTATACAACCGAAACAAAAAGGGTATAACTAGTTTCACTAGGGAAGAACAGAAGAAGACTCTCCGGATCAGCAGACGCAGCAGATGCATACCTCGATTCTCCTGAAGTATAACCTCGATCACCGGTAGTGTGCCTGATCAGATGAACCTGGATCTACACAACAAAAAGTGTGCAGAAGAGTAGCATGAGTACAGTACGATGGTATTCGGTAAGTGCCAAGCCTAACCTCGATGGAGTAGTGACGAGGAAGGTCCGGGCCCTACCGAGAATAATAATTATAAAATATTAAATAGTGTAAAGCAGGAGTAAATCTGAAATAACAACAAAAATAAGATGGTTTTTAAGTTTAAATAACTATTTACGCGATTTTTGCTGGAGTTACTAATGCTCTTTTATTTTTGTTGTTGTTTTCCCTTTCCTTCCTTGAGCCGAGGGTTGATTGCAAACAACCTCTCTGCCCTATCGGGTACGGGTAAGGCTTGTATACATATTACCCTCTCCAGACCCCACATTGTGGGACTATACTAGGTAGTTATTGTTGTTGTTGTTGTTATTATTGATAATAGGCTAAATATTATAATATAGTCCATATATATATATGCTCTAAATTAAGAATGATTTACTGTTATAAATGTATAAATAATGTAAAAGTTAGCTCTAATTGTAATTTTAATGTTTTACAGGAGTTAATTAATCAAATGAGAGTTTATGATGGTAATCAAGTGGAAATTTGAGTAGCAAAAACAAAACAGCACAAAACCCCACTAGTGCGGGCAATAGCGCGGGTATTAGCGCGCCCGCGCTAGTCTAGAAATCTAGGCAGAATGAAACCCCATTAGCGTGAAGATTAGCACACCCGCGCTAATCATTTTCGGAAAAATGATTATTGAGGGTCAATTTTGTCAATTGGGGTGGAATCAGCTAAACAATGAAAAAGAGAAAGTTCAATGATGAAAAGAAGATCAGATTTTGTGCATGAAGTGAGAATAGACTATTCATTCTAGAGAGAAGAATCCACTGAAGACTCTTGAAGCTAAGGAGGAAAAGGAAGAATACTACCTTGAAGTAACAATTAAAAGAGTTTTCTTCAAACTTTCTTTTAGTTACTTGTTCTTATTATGTTTAAGATTATTATTGTTGAGTTTTGTATGAACATGAGTGGCTAAAACATCCTTTATTCTCGGGTTGTGATGTAGCCATAAATATTGTGGTTTGAAACTAACTTGATCTTGATTATAATTCATTCATATATAGTTGTTTCTTTAATTATGTATTTAATTGCTTAATTGTTTCGCCAGCAATTAAGTCCTATTTACTATCTATGCTATGTTTGGAAAAGCCATGTCTAGATTAGAGAAGAATTAAAGAGAGCGGGATCTTAACCCTCAATGGGGGAGGATTTGTGGTTAAGATAAGAATATACCTAATCACCTTGCTTAATTAAATGTCGCGATTTTACTACGTTTTTAATAGATTGATTTCATAGGAATATAGACGTTGATCTATTAAGAATAGGTGATTAGTACTTCGGGAGAAGGCTATGAGAGCATTTATCGACTAATTAACAACCGTGAGTGAATTAGATGAAAAGGATAGTTAGTTAAAACACAGTACAATTGGTGAATAAATCACAACCCTGGAATATTTGTCTTTATTAATTACATACAACAATCAACTTGATACTTGATAATTTAGTTGTTATTTAAGAGTATAATTAGCGCAATTAAACTTCTTGAATTCGAATTTGGCTTGACGGAATAACAATATTGGCGCGTTAGTGGGTAGTTGATATAAGTTTTTGTACGTTCGACACTCGACTTATCACTTTATTACTTGTACGGCCACGTATACTTCCGTGTGCATTTGGGACCAACACGTTTTTTGCACCGTTGTCGGGGAAATTAATATTAACCACTTGCTAGTTTGTCTTTTAATTGTTTATTTAATCAAATCTAAGGCGGTTATTTTTTTGCTCTCATCTCAAGAACTTTGATTGAATGCGTAGGGTTCGAAGCCAGGACCGACATTAGGCTTTGATCTGAAACCTGAGAGAACATTTCACAGGAGGTTGAGGGAAGCAAGGGATACGAATAATATCCAGGCGTTTGTTCAATTTCCCGTAAACATGGAAGAAGGGTAACCCATAGTTGTTCAGGAGGTGGAGATGCCAAGCATTGCTAATGTCACCTCCAGGATAGTGAAGCCAAGGATCACTGGGCACTTTGGACTGAAACATAGTATGATTTAGTTGCTTCATGCAAATGGGAAATTCATGGGTCTTCCACACGAGGATCCACAGCAAAATATTCTGAACTTCTTGGAGATTAGTGATACTTATATCACTAACGGGGTTACTACAGATTATGTAAGGCTTACACTCTTTCCATTTTCTCTGTTTGGCGAAGTTAAGCGGTGGCAAAAGTCAGAACCAGCTAATTCCATTACATCATGGAATGATTTGGCAAGAAAATTTTTGGAAAGGTTTTTTCCCTCAGGCAAAACTTCAAAGATCCGAAGTGAAATAGTTCCCTTCAAACATATAGCGAGTGAATCTTTATATAATGTTTGGGAGAGGTTCAAGGGGTTACTCAGAGACTGTCCTCATCATAATCAGACGAATAAATTATTATCTCACACTTTCATAGAAGGGCTGCATTCTGAAACAAAAATTGTGGTAGATGTTACAACAGAAGGTCAGGTGTTGGAGAAGAGCTTTGATGAGATATATGCATTGTTCAACAAATTTTCTAAGAGTAATCCAGTCTAGCAGGGAGAGAGTAGCAGACACACAATTCAAAAATCAGCAGGTGTTCTTGAGTTAGATGTCATCTCGGCATTATCAGCACAGATTTCTTCACTGGAAAATCAAGTTAGCCAAATGAACTTATAGGCATCAACAAGCAACATGTACAACAGGTTCAAGCATTTTGTGCAATATGCGAAAAAGGGTACACGAGCGATATATGTCCTGCAAATCCTGAATCTGTCTATTCCGTGGGTAATGCAAATAGGGTTCAACCAAATCAATATGGGAACACATAAAATCCCAATTGGAGGAACCACCCAAACTTCTCATGGGGTGGAAACTAGGGTACTCAAAATCAATATAGGCCTCAAGCACCTCAACAATAATATAAGGCACCCCACGCTGAACAACAATCAAGTTCTACAAGTCAACTTGAAGACATGTTTAAAAAGATGATGGTTGAACAGCAAAACCTTACCACATCAGTGAGAAATTTGGAGTGTCAAATGGGACAAATTGCTAGTGCTCAGAACACTAGACCAACTGGAACTCTTCCAAGTGATACTGAAGCAAATCCTAAGGCACCAGTTAATGATGTGTCTTTGAGTTTTGGGAAATAACTAGAACAAGTTCCTCCCAAAAAGAGGAAACAAGTGACTTTTGAAAAGAGGCTAGCTATTGTAGAATCAACATCAGAGAAAGCCAAGGAACCAGAGGAACCAGCTGAAGGGGTAGTAGCTAAGCAATCCCCATAAATGGTTGCAAGGCCACCACCTCCATTCTCTCAAAGATTGGAGAACATTAAGAACAATGCAGCATATAAAAAATTGACATCTTGAAGCAGGTACAGATTAATATTCCATTGGTTGACATATTGCAAGAAGTACCCAAATATGCAAAATGCATCAAGGACATTGTGGCAAATAAAAGGAGGTTGACCAAGTTTGAGACTGTGGCACTCAATGAGGAGTGTAGTTCTAGAATTCAAGGTAAACTACCACAGAAATTGAAGGACCCCGGTAGTTCTACTATTCACATCGCCATTGGTAAACATGATATTGGGTGAGCTTTATGTGATCTTGGTGCGAGCATAAATTTGATGCCGCTATCTGTATTCAGACAGTTGGGGTTGGGAAACCACACCCAACTACGGTTATCTTGCAGTTAGCTGATCGCTCCCTTCCCATCCCGAGGGAGTCATTGAAGATGTGCTGGTTCAAGTGGGTTCTTTCATATTTCCTGCTGATTTCATCATCCTGGATTACGAGCCTGATCAAGAAGCCCCATTTGTTTTAGGGCATCCATTCTTAGACATAGGCTGAGCTATTATTGATGTTTGTGAAAGGAATATGACAATGATATTAGGAGATCAAGTGGAGGTATTCAATGTTTATATAGCACTGCAGTTTCCAACCCTTTATGAAGAGTTATCTATGATCTTTGTGGTGGAGAGTGATGCTACAATGTTAGTACCTTATATGAGCTCATCAGATCCTGTTGAACGAGTATTGATTGGGGAGGTAGAAAATAGTGAAGATGACAAAATAGGAGAAATAGAGCAAGTGCTGGATATGTCCTACAGTTTTGTGTGTGGGTTTAGAAAATTTGAAGAGTTAGAAAGATCTGCGACTCCAACAATTTCCAGGCCATCTATTGAAGAACCGCCGAAGCTAGAACTCAAGTCACTTCCAGCTCATTTGCGCTATGCTTATTTGGGGAACTCAGAGACTCTGCCTGTAATTATTTCATCCAGCTTGACCAGCACTCAAGAAGAAAAATTACTTAGAGTCCTCCATGAGAATAAAAAGGCCATTGGGTGGACTATAGTTGACATCAAGGGTATTAGTCCATCGTTTTGCATACACAAATTTTTTCTAGGGGATGGACACCACCCTAGTGTAGATAATCAAAGGAGATTAAATCCCATCATGAAGGAGGTAGTGAAAAAGGAACTAATCAAGTTGCTCAATACCGGTATCATTTTTCCCATTCCTGATAGCAACTGGGTGAGCCCGATTCAATGTGTGCCCAAAAAGGGACGGATGAATGTGATTAAGAATGAAAAGAATGAGCTAATCCCCACTCATACTATTACGGGATGGAGAGTTTGCATTGATTATAGAAGACTAAATAAGGCAACTCGCAAAGATCACTTTCCTCTTCCGTTCCTCGATAAAATGCTAGATAGGTTGGCCGAGCATGAATATTATTGCTTTCTTGATGGTTCTTCAGGGTACAATTAGATTGTCATATTCCCACAGGATCAAGAAAAGACTAGGTTTACTTGTCCTTATGGCATTTTTTCCTTCAAGCGAATGTCGTTTGGACTTTGTAATGCACCGGCCACTTTCCAGAAAATGCATGATGGCTATTTTTACCGACATGGTGGAAAGATTTGTGCAAGTGTTCATGGATGACTTTTCAGTTTTTGGGTCATCGTATGATGTTTTCTTGAAGAATCTAAGCAAGGTACTCACCCGCTGTGAAGAAACAAATTTGATACTTAATTGGGAAAAATGCCATTTTATGGTACAAGAAGGCAGTGTGTTGGGTCATAGAGTGTCTAGTAGTGGTATTGAAGTTGATAAAGCAAAGGTAGAGGTGGTTGAAAAACTACCTCCACCTATTTCAGTAAAGGGTGACCGGAGTTTCTTGGGACACGCGGGTTTCTATCGCCGCTTTATAAAAGTTTTTTCAAAAATTTCCACTCCCATTTGCAAGCTGCTGGAAAAAAATGTGAGTTTCAAATTTGATGATGCTTGCCTCAAAGCATTTGAAGAACTAAAAAAAGGTTGGTGACTGCTCCCATTATTGTAGCACCTGATTGGTCTTTACCATTTGAACTTATGTGTGATACGAGTGATCTTGCTATTGGGGCAGTACTGGGTCAAAAGAAGAACAAAGTGTTTTATTCCATATATTATGTGGTAAAACTCTTAATGATGCACAGCTGAATTACACCACTACTGAAAAGTAATTGTTAGTTGTGGTGTGGGATTTTGAGAAATTTCGAGCATACTTGGTGGGAACGAAAGTCATAGTCCATATCAATCATGCAGCAATGTAGTATTTGTTCGCAAAAAAAAAGATTCTAAGGCCAGATTGATGCGCTGGGTTTTGTTGTTGCAGGAATTTGATGTACAAATACGAGATCGGAAAGGGACAGAAAACCAAGTAGCTGACCACTTATCAAGGTTGGAAAATCATGATCATGTGGAAGAGGGTGACCAAATTAAAGAGGTGTTTCCAGATGAATAACTCTTTTGCATAAACCAAGATCCTTCCCCACGGTATACAGACTATGTGAATTACCTTGTGAGTGGGATCCTTCCTCCTGAAATGAAATCTGAAGCAAGAAAGAGGTTTCTACATTATGTAAATTTCTACTACTGGGATGAACCTTATTTGTACAAGCAATGTGTTTATCAGTTGATGAGGAGATGCCTTCCTGAAAATGAGGTAAAATTGGTGTTATATGATTGTCACGCATCACCTTATAGAGGCTATCATGGAGGGGATAGAACAGCTGCAAAGGTTCTACAATCCGATCTCTTTTGGCCGACTTTATTCAAGGACGTCCATGCATTTGTAAAGAAGTGTGATCAATGTCAAAGAACTGGAATAATCACCAGAAGGCATGAGATGCCTTTAAATAACATTCTAGAAGTTTAGCTTTTTGATGTGTGGGGGATAGATTTTATGGGGCCATTTCCACCATCTAGAGGGAGCAAATACATTTTGTTAGCTGTTGAATATGTGTCAAAATGGATTGAAGCAGTTGATTTACCAACAAATGATGACATGGTGGTAGCTGCATTTGTGAATAAGAATATATTTTCAAGATTTGGGTCTCCACGTGCCTTAATCAGTGATGAAGGGACTCACTTCTGTAATCGATTGTTCAACAAACTTCTAGCTAAATATGAGTTCGTCGCAAAGTTGACGTAGCTTATCACCCGCAAACAAATGGGCAAGCTGAGGTATCAAAAAGAGAAATCAAGCAAATACTGGAGAAGACGGTGAATGTGAATCGCAAGGACTGGGCCACAAAGTTGGATGATGCTCTATGGGCATACAAAACTGCTTACAAAACACCAATTGGAGCATCCCCTTACAAGCTGGTCTATGGGAAGGCATGCCACTTGCCAGTTGATCTTGAACACAAATCATACTGGGCCATCAAGAAATTGAATATGGACCTTGAAGTTGCATGTGACAAAAGATTGTTGCAGTTGAATGAACTGAATGAATTCAGGCTACATTCTTATGAAAATACCAAGCTATACAAGGAAAAAACAAAAATATGGCATGACAAACATAGAGAGTCGCATCACTTTGAGCCAGGCCAACAGATATTACTATTCATCTCTAGACTGCGACTGTTCCCTCGAAAGCTGAAGTCGAGATGGTCAGGTCCATTTGAGGTAGTGAGAGTTACTCCCTATGGTGCAGTCGAGCTGCAAACTTTAAATGGTGACAGAACATTCTTGGTGAATGGCCATAGAGTCAAGCATTATTGGGGAGGAATGATAAGCCGTGAAAAGACAAAAATTGTGCTCACTAATGAATAAGTGGGATTCTGAGTCATGCCGCGACATTAAATCAGGCGTTGTGTGGGAAGCAACCCACAAGTGTAGTGTGAGTATAATGTGTAACCAACTTATCATATTTAAATTAAAATTAATAAATAAATAAAAAGAGGGGGAGAAAAAATAAAAACCCCATTAGCGCAGCCGCGCTAGTGCCCGTGCTAGTGGAGTTTCATTCTGCCTCAGGTCGCGCTAAACCAGCGCGGGCGTGCTAATGCCCGCGCTAGTCCAGGTAAAATATACGTTTTATTTTATGATTTCAACTCCCTTCATTCCCCCAACTCCCAAAACATAACTTCACAACACCCCAAACCCCCTAACCCTAACGCCTCATTCTTCTTCTTTCTATTTTCTTACTCATTCTTCTATTTCTTCATCAACTTCATACCCCCAATACCCTCCTTGCTATGGTATGTAAGAAATCTCTCTTGTTTTTCTATGGTGTTTCTACAAATAATTTTTTAAATGCATAATTTTCATTTTTCATTTTTAGAGTAGTTTTTACTTTTCTCTTATAGATTAAATTTTATTTTTGTGATATATGTTAGAATAAATTTTGTTGTTTAGCATTATTAAGTATTATTTTACAATTTTTGTTAATATTATTATAGGAGTGTCAAATTTTCAGCCCTCTTTTCGCTTTAACATTAGATTACAAAATTTATAGAATATAAAGGCACATTTTCTTCTTAGTTGGGCTGAGAAATTGTAATGTTATACATATGGTAGTGTAATATAGTTGATTGGTTGTTTGTGGGTGAAAACATTGTGATAGAGTGTTGTGTGAAGCTTAATATCAAACATGCTCACAATGTGTTTGATAAAATCTCTCTATCGAGATAGTGTTGTGATCAACTTCGTGGAAAAGTCTAAGTAGTCCGGTTTGGTCACCTGATTGAATAATGTTAACTTCAACTATTTGCAGGTACCATGGCCCCCCGTAAGCGCCCCGCATCAAGTACCTCATCCCGACGCCGTGCCGCAACAAATGTTGGAGGAAGGCCACGAAAGTCTGTTGATACAAGGCCATTCAATAGCAAGAAGTTTGTGTCTGCAAAGGCAGAAGACAAATTTCATAAAAAAGAGGCCAAAAACATAATAACTGAACAAGCAATGGATGCAAATGCTTTCGCAATTCACTGCCCCAATATACCAAATGAGTTGAGGAGGCGGGGACTTGATATATTCCTCGAAGAGCAAATCATAGCGAATGTAATGCTTGTGAGGGAGTTTTATGCAAACCTCCCCGAACACGATGGCTACAATGTTACGGTGCGCAACGATTAGTTAATGCATCCGTAGAGACAATTCGGGCGGCATACAGGCTACCTCCGAGGGAGGAAAGGTACTTAGAATCATACCAGGCATATAACAACAAGTATACTGCATGGTCCACATTCACCAACATCATCTGGTCGCCCGGATGCAGAAATATAGTGGTATAAATATGGAAGCAAGTTCCATTCCAATGCCCTTAAGTTTGAAGCAAAATGTTGGTTGTACTTCATCAACAGTCGCTTATTACCATCCACGAATCTGACAGAAGTAAATAGGCCTCGAGCATGCCTAATCTGGTGTTTCATGAATAGGGGGTGGTTTGATGTGCCATCATTGTTACACAGTGAAATGTTCCAGAGGGTTAGAGTTCAACGATATGGGATGTATTATCCATCCCTTGTAACAATATTGTGTCTGCAAGCCAATGTGCCAAATAATATTGATATAGATGGTCAACTAAAAGCAGTCAATCCATTCACGGCTGAAAGGGTCACCACAAGCAAAAAGGTTGTACATGCAACGAAATTGGTTGGTCATGATTTTGATGGCAGCGATGATGAAGAGGGGGAAAACCAATAAGAGGAAGCTACTGATGCGTAGATGGGGGATGATGCTAAGCTAGCACAACCACAAGCTTCAGATGCTGCTGGCCCGTCTAGGGCCAATCAAGGACAAAGACTAGATCGCATGGAGCAGGAAGTAACAAAAATAAAAAGAATAGTGCAAGGTCTGGCGGAAAGTGTTGATGAGATGAGATGCAGATTCAACAAAAGAAATCAGAAAAGCGCATCATAGGTTGGCTTCGTGCTCTGGGTCGAGCGAGTAACATGGACGCCAATTCTGTCTCCGACCAGGATTGAATCTTCGGGGAAGTATCTTTGCCTCAACTATTGTTTATAATGGAGACATAAGGACATGTTTTCATCTTTAAGTGTGGGGTGAAGGAGCCTCTTTCAACATATCTATAACTATTTTTCCTTGTTAAATACTATAGATTACTATGGATTGTTAGAGTATTAGTGTCGTTTTGAAGTATGGTTGTTTTAAGTATACAATGTTTAAGTTTTGTAGTTTGAATATTTTGGTGGTTTGGCATTGTTCAAATTAGTATTGTTGAAGTAATTATGTTTGTGTCATATGGAGTAGATAGCGTTTGAAAACTTTTGTTTATTTTTATTTTTATATTTTTTATTTGAACCTATTTTTAGCAATGAATAAACAGTTTAGAAATTATATATATGGTGCGTCCTGATGACGGATTCAGTTAAACAGGAGTTCTTGAGGGACTAAGCCTTAGTATTTTTTTTTTTTGGAAGTGTAACAAATCCCCCTTGGTTTTTCTTTAGGCCACGGTTCTTTTACCAGGGTTTATCTTGAACCGGGCATAGGTAGTTTTTAATTTCTATTTTAATTTTGTTTTGTATATTAAAATAAAGGATACAAACTAATATAAAAGAAACCATAACGTTGACACACCTAAACACAATAAACCCTAGAGTGTTACAATTAGTCCTATTTGTTGAATCTCACAGAAAGTGCTTTAGTTTGCATGTTTGTTGCTGAATTGCTACTCGTAATGGAGTTTCTTGATTAGCTAATCTAAATAAGTCATATTCTATGTGTGGTGAGAATTATACAGTCCATGTATTGTATTTTTGTCTTCAACTTGCCTGGTATGTGATTTAAAGCGAAATACAAGGTGATGCTCGACTTTTAAAAATGATCTTAGGCTTTCTTTGATTGTATTTTTCTTTTGAATCTTGATTTCTTATCACAAATAGAAATTATCCCTAGTTAACTCTATTGAGCCTATAAACTTTTTGTTGGCAACCACATTAGAAGCTTGCACCTTTTTTTCTTCATTGAACTTGCTTTGACCCTTTTTTCTTCTTAAAAGCACTTTAATCGTGAAACGAATGCTACAAGAATTAAGAAGAAATGAAGTGTGGGGTGGCTTTTAAGTTAAAAAAATAAAAATAAAAAAAGCACTTGTCTTGTAAAGTATAAAACACTAGCGATAATTGATTAAATAAATACATTGTGTTTTATTTCAGCTAGTGAGTATGAATCAATAAAGTGCTTAGAGAAGAAAATATTGGGGTGATTTAATATTTGTGATTATAAAAGTGCTTAAGAAAGATAGTCACTATTGCTAAGTGTATCCTACATATTCCTTAGCCTGCATTACAACAATGAAAAAGTCCTAATTGATTTTGAGTCGAGCTAGCCTACATTAGTAAAAAATTTACATTACGGGCAAACTTATGGTAGCCATTGCATGCATGTGACTTCTGTTGTGAGAGTGAGTGCTTGCATTGAGTTATACAAGTATATGGTTTGAATGTGTGGAGTAAATTCCAAATAATTTTTAAGGGCATGATGGTGAGAGCATATTACTTATCACAGAAAAGCATAGATCTTGACTTCTGTATTGAGTAAGTTGAGGAAGCTGAATTTTGCATGGCATTTGAGATTCAACTTTAAGGTTATGGTTGTTCACTAGTAGGTGTTATGGATGTACAATGTTCTAGGTGTAAGACGTTAAGGGAATGTTTGAGCAAGGGAATCTCTAGAAAAATATAATGGATTACTCGAGGACTACCAATGAATTAAGTGTGGGGTATTGATAATTGGCTAAATTGTATAATACAGCCTATATATATATATATATATATATATATATATAAAGAATGATTTACTGTTATGAATGTGTAAATAATGTAAAAGTTAGCTCTAATTGTGATTTTAATGTTTCATAGGAATTAATTAATCAAATGAGAGTTTATTAGGGTAATCAAGCGGAAATTTGAGCAGCAAAAATGAAACAGCACAAAACCCCATTAGCGCGGATGTTAGCGCAGGTACTAGTGCGCCCGCGCTAGTCCAGGCATTTGGGCAAAATGAAACCCCATTAGTGTGGGGATTAGCGCGCCAGCGCTAATCAATTTCGAAAAAATGATTATTGAGGGTCAATTTTATCAATTGGGGTGGAATCTACTAAACAATCAAAAAGAGAAAGTTCCATGAAGAGAAGGAGATCAGATTTTGTGCAAGAAATAGGAATAGACTATTCATTCTAGAGAAAAGAATCCATTGAAGACTCCGGAAGCTAAGGACGAGAAGGAAGAATACTACCTTGAAGCAACAATTAAAAGAGTTTTCTTCAAACTTTCTTTTATTACTTGTTTATATTATGTTTAAGATTATTATTGTTGAGTTTTGTATGAACATGAGTGGCTAAAACATCTGTTATTCTGGGGTTGTGATGTAGCCATAAATATTGTGATTTGAAACTAACTAGATCTTGATTATAATTCATTCGTATATGGTTGTATCTTTAATTCTGTGTTTAATTTCTTAATTGTTTGGCCAGCAGTTAAGTCATATTTACTATCTATGCTATACTTGGAAAAGCCATGTCTAGATTAGAGAAGAATTAAAGAGAGCAGGATCTTAACCCTCAAGGGGGCGAATTTGTGGTTAGGATAGAAATATACCTACTCACCTTACTTAATTAAATGTCGTGATTTTACTGCTTGATTTCATAGGAATATAGACATTAATCTATTAAGAATAGGTGATTAGTACTTCGGGAGAAGGCTATGAGAGCATTTATCGACTAATTAACAACCATGAGTGAACTAAATGAAAGGGATAGTTAGTTAAAACACAATACAATTGGTGAATAAATCACAACCCTGGAATATTTGTCTCTATTAATTACACACAATAATCTACTTGATACTTGATAATGTAGTTGTTATTTAAGAGTATAATTAGCATAATTAACATCTTGAATTCGAATTTGGCTTGACAGAATAACAATATTGGCGCATTAGTGGGTAGTTGATAAAAGGTTCGGTGGGTTCGACACTCGATTTATCTCTTTATTACTTGTACGGCCACGTATACTTGCGTGTGCGTTTGGGACAAACAGTTATATCTACATTCAAACTAGAGCTGTCCATATGGGCGGGGCCGAGCTAGCCCAACCCAATCCACATGGGCTTTAGCAATTGATGTGCTGGGCTGGGCTAGCCCACCATTTTGATGGACATTATCATGGTCAGTCCACCCCAGCGATATGTGGGCCGCGGGCCCCCATGGGCCGACCTATTATTTTTTAAAATATAATTTTATAATTTTTCATTAAGTTCTAATCTAAAAAAATAAATACTTAAAAGTTAAAAAAAATCTTATTGGAAAAATTTCACATAACTTAATAACTTTTATATTGTTCCAATATATCATAATAAAACAAATAAAAGATAAGATAATATTTATTTACTAAAAGTCAAACTCAAATAAAAGTATTCAAGAGAACGTCCATTAATTTTTTTTGGATATTTAACACAACATCTTTATCAAACACATTTGAATCCTCTTATGAGAAGATTGTCTTAACATCTTTACTTTCATGTACATCTACAATTTGGTTAATATTAATTAGTTAAATATTAAGACTAATTAAATTTTTAAAACTAATTAACGTTCTAAGACTTTGATCTTTTAATATGATGAGATTAATAAAATTTCAGCTTGGGATACTCTTTTTGTTATTTTTTGTGTTATATACTTTTTTATATTTTATATATTTTAAATACGTATTTTTATTAGGCCCACAGGCCGGCCTAACCCAGCCTCACTCAAGCCCCACGGTCCACAAACTTACTCGGGCCGGGCTTAAAATCCTCACTTTTAAATAGGCTCCAAATATTCTAGTCCAGCCCTACTAAATTATGGGATGGACTGGGCAAGCCCACATTAACAACTCTAATTTAAATTGATAGCACATATTGGCGGCTCTAATTCAAACTGATAATTATAGACATAAGCATCTAAAGAAGTAGCGTAACGATTCAACCTCAGCTTTTTAATATTATATTACACAGTAGTTTAAGCAGCCATACTCTATACAATCACTTATGATTTGACCTTCATTCATCCACATTGTTATAGCTTAGTGGAGTAATCGATTGAGCAGCTTTGTTGCTTTTATAAAAAATTTCACAAACCACTATTGTTTAGTGATTATTAGCTAATTATAACTATCATTTATTAAATTACTTTGTTAAAATTAGAGTTGCACTGTAATTATTTAACTGGTAATCACATTTATTTATTGTTAGAATTGGCTATGGCTATTATTGTAATTAGATAATTGTGAGCACGTGATTTTTACCTTATATGAAAATAACTCCTAAAAATAGACCAAAATAATTTTAATTAATTTTTAGGTGTTTTTCTTTATTTAGTTGCATTTCATACATTTTTAGTAATTTTAAAATTATAGAAAACACATTAAAAAAAGTATCACATTTTAAATCATGCTACCTTAGTTTAATTTGCATTTAGAAATTAATAATTAAAAAATCACAACAAATAATGATTTTTACATAGATAAATAATCAACTTAATTTTACAATTTGAATTAATTTAAAATTTTGGTTTAGGTTTTTAATTAATTAAAGAAAGAAAAGAACAACAAAAAGAAAAGAGAAGTAAAAATGTTTAGTTTTAAATTCAAATTGGCCAAACATTTGAAAAGTTCAAATTTCCGCCCAAAAGACCTTCCCCAAAATGTTTTCCCCAAAACTTTCCCCAAAATATTTACCCCAAAGCTACCCCATACACAAGACCCATAACATCAAATACACACAAAATACAATGAAAAGGGCTGAAATTTCAAAAAGGCATTACTCATCTTCTTCACTTACACAGACGAGAAACACACACACATACAAGAACGAAAAACGATGAACACAAAACCAAACGATCCCCATTGACACATCTTCTTATTCAGAGAATAAGAGACAACCATGAAAGGACCTTAAGAGAACACCATCCCCATCGCCTTCATCTTTATCTTCAAAGGACCAGTGACGCAAATTTTAGTTCTTCTCGGTTTGAAATTGGGACTTCGAATTACAAAGCGAAAATAATTTCAGTCTACTTTCGATTTTCGCTCATGAATTTTGTTTGAAGTTCTGTTGGTATACCCTGGTTCAGCCGTGGTTGACGACGAGGTTCGTGGTTCCGAGTCCTATTTGCTATCGTTCTCTCGTTCAGATTTTAGATTCGGGTCTATTAATTGAACTCTGAAGGAAGATTTATCATACATGTTCGTTTTGTATGCCCTCTTTGGAGATTCCTCATTAATATTAAATGAATTTGTCTTGTTAAGGTACCTCTCTGATCATTTGTCTACTGCTTTTTTTTTTGGATAAATGAGTTCAACACAGATTGTTTCACTTAGTAGATGAGGTGAAAATTCTTATTTCTTGTTTGTTTTGAGCTTTAGTCTAATTGAATGATAAAATAGGTGTGGCCTTCAAAGTCTAGCTGGAATGTTTTAAATGTTTGTTGCTTTCGGTTAGTCATATCGTTTACTCTTTATCGTGTCTTCAATTTTTTAATAACTGAAGGCATGATAGTTTGGTTAGTTTTATTATTAGTGTTATTGTTAGGATAAGTTTCCTTCCAGTCATGTAAGCCTTGGTTTTATATAATGTTATTAATGTGCTTGGTTGATAAATAGTTTGTACTGAATTCCTATTGTACATATTTAGTTTCATCATTTGTGTCATTCATTGTTTGTTCCTTTAGGGCTTA
Organism: Nicotiana noctiflora; assembly: GCA_032618575.1. Classification (NCBI taxonomy): domain Eukaryota; kingdom Viridiplantae; phylum Streptophyta; class Magnoliopsida; order Solanales; family Solanaceae; genus Nicotiana; species Nicotiana noctiflora. The sequence continues at coordinate 177,929 of JASVEL010009256.1, read as the reverse complement.
GTCTTCTTAGGTGATTGATTATCCATATGTTATGTTATTAGTTTCGTCGTTTTTTTTTTGGAGTTTAGATCCTATCTAGCTTTCTTTGAAGCAAGACTTGTTGTTAGTATAAAAATATTTTAGACATGATTAATGCTAAATAAATTGTGATTACGGGTAAAGTTCTCATGATGTAGTAGCGATGGTTAATTTTGAATTAGTTTTAAATATGAATATCCATAGTTCTTTAACTGAATAGTTTTGAGGTGTGCCATGCCAAACAAAAATGAAGATTGCATGGCCCTCCCTTTATGTATCTTGTTTATCCTTAGAACTCGAGGCATGTCATTTAGTAAATTTTATGGCTCTCGCAAAAGTTGCTAACGCGTAGTTGCTTTAGACAAGTCATTTTAATAATTTAGCTTCCTAACTACGGGTGCACATTTATGTGACCCAAATCTAAATCTCAACGGAGTCAAAATGTATTGACAGCCACGAGTGCACTAGTGCGACGTGGTTCGAGATACATTTTCACGATGTTGCAATTCTTATTAAAAAAAACATATAATAAAAGCGAATTATTAATAAAGGCACATAGGTTAAAATATGTTTTTGAAATCAGATAAAATCAAATATAACAGTTAAGCGACCGTGCTAGAACCACAGAATCAGGGAATGCCTAACACCATATCCCGGGTTAACAGAATTCCTTACTCGGATTTCTGATTCGCAGACTGTTAACAGACTCATAATTTTCTCGGTTCGAGATTCAACCGATGACTTGGGACACCATTAATCTCCCAAGTGGAGACTCGGAATAATTAATAACCAAATCCCGTTCCGATTGTCCTTTAATTGGAAAAACTCCTTTATTACACCCTTTTGGGGGTATAGTAGTGAAAAATAAGGTGTGACAACTCTGGCGACTCTGCTGGGATAAGAAACCTAGAACTTCGGTTTAGGTTTATGAATTCGAGCTCAGTTAAATTGTTCTATTTTGTTTATATCTGATTTCCCTATATGTTCGTGATTAATGTGCTAAATGTTTACTGCTTTGATATTACTTGAACTGTATATATATTTTACCGAAAACCCTTCTCTTCTTACCTCCGATGATATGCTTACTGGTTGAGACTCCCCATTCTGTTGGTGTCATAACCAAATAAGAAAAGAGGCCGGACAAGTTACTAAGTCGGACGATCCCGCGGGTCCCCAGTACGTAGCTGTCACGCCCCAAATCGAGGAACATGACCGGCGCCTGACCGGGTTGCCCCAGTCAAGCGGACCTGGGTGCCTTTCATTCCCACGCGTTACCCCTGTGTTGATTGTTTCTCATTAACCAAATATATTACTAATCATAATTGATTTCACATTAAACAAATAAAACGATACGAGTGATTCATTAACAAGATTTCAATTTTTACAACGCCCGACATAACACCATATATATACATAAGACTGGAGTCCCACAGTTTACATGTCTACAGAGCCTCTAGGATACAAAAAGGGAAATACAATACTTGCCGGTAACAAGGCTCCGGCTATACCTTACAAAACCAAAATGAAATCTAAACCGAAGTGGCATGAACCACACAAGGCCCCGAGGAAGAAAGGGGCTCACCAAAACGGGCAGGTGGAAGGAGAAGGATACTACTGCCGATGAGCTGAAGTGCCTGCTACTGATCCACCTACAATCATGACACGAATGTAGCGCCCCGGCAAAAGGGACGTCAGTACACTTGAATTGTACTGGTATGTATGGACAAACTTTGTCCCAAGTAAACTCAAGCCATTAAATTACATCAACAATTTATTAAGCCAACCAACCATGTTTCCACATTTTCCTCATTTCAAATAATTCTCACACAAAGCACTTTCTACAATCAACCAATTTAACAATAACCAATCAATCACGTAAAGAACAAGTAGTCAAACAAAGGGGCAATCAGTGCCCCACAGGTTGCAAACTCTCCTGCTGTCTCCTTTCACAATTTCACATTATTGATTTATGTATCAATTTTCAATAGCGATTTCGATCGCTTTCCATCCTTATTGCCCATGACCACCCTTATTACCTCGGCCACCCTTATCACCCCAACCCACACCTTATTTCACCACGTTGCGGCGCGCAACACGACCCCGCCTTACAGGTTAAAACACAACAATTTCAAACAGCAGATAAGGTACTACACACAATTTCAACAAGTTCAAATAAGCAACTTACACATTGGTTCATGTTCTCAATTTATTCTCAATGCAATATCACAACCATGTTACAATATTTCCACAATTCAAGTGTTTCATCTCTTTCCACAATAAACCAATTCTCAAGTGTTTCGTTTGTTTTCCACAAGGTGCCATATAGGCCATCATAGTCATTATTCACAATTATTTTGCCAAATTAAACTCTTATTTTACATCACTCGTAGCTCGACAACAAACTTTGAATATTCAACAACAACATCAAGAATTTCACCATTTGTCAATTTAACACGAAACAAACAAACTTCACACATATAGACGATTTCACAAGAATCAAAATTAGCCATACATACCTGGTGATGCTTTTTCCTCCTACTTTATGCTTACCCAAGATATCCTACTCTTGCCAACCTTGTTCTTGAAGACTCTTACTTCTACTCACTTCTTTTTACTAGAAATCAAGTTTAATAATCATGCATGAGTGTAAAAATTCTATTTTCAAAAGCTATTATATGCAAACCTCTCTTTACCCAATTAAAACTGAAAATCAAAGAAAATAGTTAGGGTTTTTACCTTGAAAATATTGGGGAAGTTGAATCCTTGCCCTAGAATCCCTTGGAATTAAGTAGTTGAAACAATCCTTGAAGATGAAGAACTTCTCTCTCTAAAAACCCTCTCTTCTCTCTCTAATTTTTTTGTAAGATAATATGATAAAATGAAGAAGAAGTGTGTTATATTAAAGAAGAGATCGGGTCAAAATGTCACAAAATCTGGGTCGGGGTCGAATATGCGGTCACTATGCGACCGCAGAACCCACATGCGGTCCGCAAAGTGACCGCAGAATGGCCTCAAAGTTTATACAGGTTCTGTTAAGGAATGCGGTCACTATGCGGACCGCATGTTGATTCTGCGGTCGCAAAAGTGCACCGCAGATTTGACATGCGATCGCATATCGACCGCACTTTTGACACGATTTTGGGCAACTCTGTGGAACGATTTGCGGCAAGAATGCGGTCCGCATGTTGATTCTACGGTCGCATTCTTGACCGCATATTTGACACTTTTTCGGAAAAATTATTTCTCTACATTTTTGAAACTTAAATCACTACCAAGGGTCCGAACCGCGGTGAGCTTGCTAACACATCATTCGGACCATGACACCACATCTACTAGGTTTTATGCACAAAAATTTTACGGGGCCTTACATCCTCCCCCCCTTAAGATCATTCGTCCTCGAATGAGGATTTTGAAATAAATGAGTTTTGAAAGACATGATATGCAAGCTATCAAAATTTTGACTAACTCTTATATTTTAGAAAAATTTCGCCAGGAGTTTCCTTTGTATTATGGACATATCCACCTGTCAGAGGGCCCCCGAAACATATTACCAAACAACAATACACAAATACAACACCTTTCACAACTGGTATACACTTTCTTATCTCAACGAATGCACATATTCTATCACATTGTTACAATTGCACATAACTAGTCACTTCAATGAATTTTTACCTTATTTAACCATTTTAACACACCATGTACACTTAACAAACCATTACCAATCTACACTTACTATTAGTTGTTTATTAAACACGTAAATCTTTATAAGGCTTTCATTTATCAAGAACGGTTCAAGTGACCCAAGGTAACAACACATTTAACTCATTACAAATAAAGGAGACTTTACTAATACTAAGAGGGAAACAACTTAGGCAAGATGACAGTTACTAGGAGTAGGAGGGTCACCTAATTTCTTCTAGGCTTGATCGAACAAATGGGGGTACTTTTCCTTCATCTCTTTTTCTGCTTCCCATGTGGCCTCCTCAACTTGTTGACTTCGCCACAATACTTTAACAGAGGCAACTTCCTTATTTCTCAACTTACGGACTTGCCTATCAAGAATGGCAACTGGAACTTCTTCATATGACAAATCTTCATTAACCTCTATAGCTTCGATTGGCATGATGGTGGATGGATCTCCAATCACTTTCTTCAACATGGACACATGGAATACCGGATGCACTGATGACATCTCAGGAGGCAACTCTAGCCTATAAGCAACTTGACCAACCCTTTGAATGATTCGATATGGCCCGACATACCTAGGGCTCAATTTCCCTTTCTTTCCGAACCGCATGACTCCCTTCATAGGAGATACCCTCAAGAACACCCAATCGTCGACTTGAAACTCCAAATCCCTTCGACGAACGTCTGCATAGGACTTTTGACGACTTTGTGCTGTTTTCATTCTCTCCTGAATAACCTTGACCTTTTCCATAGCTTCGTACACCATATCCGGCCCTAGCAATTCCGCTTCACCTACCTCAAACCACCCGATTGGCGATCTACATCTTCTCCCGTACAATGCCTCAAACGGGGCCATTTGAATGCTAGCATGATAGCTGTTATTGTAAGCAAATTCTATCAGTGGCAAGTGTTCATCCCAATTACCTTTAAAATCTAAGACACAAGCCCGCAACATATCTTCGAGCGTCTGAATGGTCCGCTCGGCCTGTCCATCGGTCTGTGGATGGAAAGCTGTGCTGAGATTCACCTGAGTTCCCAAACCTTGCTGAAACTTCTTCCAAAAGTTAGCGGTGAACTGAGCCCCGCGATCTGAGATGATAGAAAGTGGAGTGCCATGAAGCCTTACTATCTCTTTGATGTACAATCTTGCATATTGCTCCGCAGTATCAGTGGACTTGACAGGCAGGAAGTGAGTTGATTTGGTGAGTCGATCTACTATCACCCATACTGAATCGAACTTACGCCGAGTGCGAGGTAACCCCACCACGAAATCCATATTGATCATCTCCCATTTCCACCTTGGTATTTCTATAAGCTGAGTTAATCCACCAGGTCGTTGATGCTCGGCCTTCACTTGTTGACAGTTCGGACATTTAGCTACAAAGCCTGCCACATCCCTTTTCATACCGTTCCACCAATAAATCTCCTTGAGATCGTGATACATTTTCATTGAACCAGGGTGCACGGAATACCTGGAAGTATGAGCCTCTGCCATCACTCTTTCCCGAAGCTCGTCCACATCCGGAACACATAGCCTATCTTGACACCGCAATACACCATCTTCGCTGCTGAGTACAAATGCTGAGGTCTTGTCATTCATGACTGCTTCCTTCACCCGAACCAATGCTGGATCCATGAACTGTTTTTCCTTGATTTCCGCGACCAATGATGATTCTGCTCCATTATGCACCAAAATATCCCCCTCGTCTGACGCCGAGATACGAACCCCCAAACTGGCTAATTGGTAAACCTCTCGAGCCAGGTGTCTCTGATCCACACCCAAATGAGCCAAACTACCCATGGATTTCCGACTAAGAGCGTCGGCTACCACATTTGCCTTCCCTGGATGGTACAATATGTCCATATCATAGTCCTTGAGTAATTCTAACCACCGCCGCTGTCTCAGATTCAGCTCTTTCTGCTTGAACAAATACTGGAGGCTCTTGTGGTCCGAAAACACATCTACATGAACCCCATAAAGATAGTGTCGCCATATTTTCAAGGCAAACACAACAGCTGCAAGTTCCAAATCATGCGTCGGATAATTCTTCTCATGGTTCTTGAGTTGTCTGGAAGCATAAGCTATAACCTTTCCGTGCTGCATCAATACACATCCCAAACCGACTCTGGAGGCATCACAATAGACTACAAATCCCTCTGTGCCTTCTGGCAAGGCCAATACTGGTGCCGAGGTCAATCTTGACTTCAATTCTTGGAAACGTTTCTCACATGCTTCGGACCACTGGAACTTAACTGCTTTCTGCGTCAATTTAGTCAATGGGGAGGCGAGGGTTGAGAATCCCTCTACAAACCTCCGATAGTACCGTGCCAGACCCAAAAAGCTGCGAATCTCTGTCGGGGTCGTGGGTCTAGGCCAATCTTTCACTGCCGCAATCTTCTGAGGATCCACCATAATTCCCTCACTGGAAATAACATGCCCTAGAAAAGCTACGGACTCCGACCAAAACTCACATTTTGAGAACTTGGCATACAATTGATGCTGAAGAAGGGTCTGCAATGCTGCTCTGAGGTGAACGGCATGATCTTCTCTGCTCCGAGAGTAGATGAGAATGTCGTCAATGAATACAATCACAAAGGAATCTAGGAATGGCTTGAAAACCCGATTCATAAGGTCCATGAAAGCTGCTGGGGCATTGGTTAGCCCAAAAGACATGACCAAAAACTCGAAGTGACCATAACGAGTTATGAAGGCGGTCTTAGGAATATCCTGCTCCCTGATTTTCAACTGGTGGTACCCAGACCGTAAATCAATCTTTGAGAAGAACTTCGCTCCCTGCAATTGGTCAAACAGATCATCCACTCGAGGCAATGGATATTTATTCTTAATGGTGACTTTGTTAAGCTGCCGATAATCAATACACATTCGAAGTGACCCATCCTTCTTTCTGACAAAGAGAACCGGAGCACCCCATGGCGACACACTCGGTCGTATGAACCCTTTCTCTAATAAATCCCTCAGCTGCTCCTTTAACTCCCTTAACTCTGCTGGCGCCATTCTGTATGGTGGAATGGATATTGGCTGAGTATCCGGCATTACATCGATCCCGAAATCAATCTCCCTATCCGGCGGGATGCCTGGAAGCTCATCTGGAAACACTTCGGGAAATTCATTCACAATTGGCACGGACTCGAGGGTAGGCACATCTGAGGTGGTATCCGTTACCCGAACCAGGTGATAGATACACCCTTTCTTAATCATCTTCGAAGCCTTAAGGTAGGAAATAAACCTACCCCTTGGCACTACACCATTTCCTCTCCATTCAATGACTGGCTCGTTAGGGAACTCGAGCCTCATAACTCTCGTTCGACAATCAAGTTTGGCAAAGCACGAATAGAGCCAATCCATCCCCATAATTACATCAAAATCTACCATCCCAAGCTCAATAAGATCGGCTGTGGTATCACGACCACCCACCGTAACAACACAATTCCTATAGACTCGTGAGGTTGTAATAGAATCACCAATAGGTGTCGACACAGAGAACGGCTCATGAAGCTGTTCGGGTTCTATCCCAAAACTTGAAGTAATGAATGGAGTAACATAAGACAAGGAGGACCCTGGATCAATAAGGGCATAGCAATCAATAGTCTGAACAGACATGATACCTGTAACAACATCTGGAGAAGCCTCGGCATTTTGGCGACCACTCAATGCATAGAATCGGCTAGGTCCACCCCTACCCCGAGCTCCACCCCTAGCTGCACCACGCCCTACTGCTGCTGGAGTACGCGCTGATGATGTAGCAGCTGAAGAACCGGATGACTAAGCAGATCCCCTACCTATACCCTGACGGGGTGCACGGCAGTCCCGCTGAATGTGACCTCTCACCCCGCACCCGAAGCACACCGGAAGGTCAAGGTAGCAAGTTTCTGTATGAAATCTCCCACACTTGGGGCATGTAGGTCTCCCCTGCTGCCGGGATCTCACCCCAGGATGACCAGACTGACGAGACCTCCTGCTGTCTGAACCAGGTCTCGAGTAACTGCCCTGCTGATGACTGTGCACGGATGGCGGTGCACTCGCGGAGGACCGAGCATATGACTGGGATGGCCCTGATGACCCCTTCCCTGGAAGTGATCTCCCTGAACGACCCATTGACCGGGCCCTGCTGCTACTTTCTCTTTCTGCACGAATCTTCAATTTCCTGGCCTCCGTGGCCTGAGCAAACCCCACAATCCTCCCATAGTTCATGTCTGAGTGCAAAGCTGCTGTGGCGGCCTCATTCACCACCAAAGGGCTAAGGCCCTGAACAAACCGTCGAACCCGGGCATCCATGGTCGACACTAAATGAGGAGCGTACTTGGACAACCTTACGAACTCCATGTGATACTCCCAAACACTCATACTTCCCTGTTTGAGAACCTCGAACTCGGTGGCACGGGCTGCCATTGCCTCAGCGGGTAAGAAGTGGTCCATAAATGCATCCACGAACTCATCCCATCTGGCCGGAGGGCTCCCTTCCTCACGGGAATCCTCCCACATTTCGAACCATGAACGTGCCGCTCCCGTCAGCCTGTAAGAGGCCAACTCTACCCCCTCTATATCTGTAGCCTTCATTACTCTGAGGGTCTTGTATATCTCATCAAGGAATTCCTGTGGGTCGGCCTCTGGATCGGTGCCTGAAAATTCTGGAGGGGCCAATCGCAAGAATTGATGGACTCTGGAGCCAAAAGAATCTCCCTGTCCGCTGGAGGATGCAGGGGCATCATGGGATCTCTGGGCCTGTGCAGCCACTAGCTGTGTTAACATATGGATGGCTCCCCTAAGTTCTTCATTAGAGATACCAGAGCCCGAAGCGGGAACTGTATCTGAGTCAGGAACACCGGCAGGAGGAATGGTGGCATCCTCTGCCGCGGCTGGAATAGGGACACTTGGGTTTTGAACAGATGGGCCAGGCAAATTCGGGACTGGTGGGTCATTCTCTCCCACGGCATCGGGTGCATGATTAACAGCAGCACTTGGGCCGGTATTGGCCCTAAGACCGAGTCTAGCCTTCTTCTTAGGTGCCATATTCTGAAAATTTGGGAACAAGGCACGAATTAGACACGGATATTTCCACATTGCACTTTACCGCACGACATAGATTAACAAAGAAATAGGTAATTTCCTAAATGCCCGTGTAGCCCCCTACTTATATGATGTGGTCGACAACACACCTATAAGAAGGGCACTACTAGACACGGCTCCGAGACATCCTAGGACACTTTAAAACCTTAAGCTCGGATACCAAGTTTGTCACGCCCCAAATCGAGGGACATGACCGGCGCCTGACCGGGTTGCCCCAGTCAAGCGTACCTGGGTGCCTTTCATTCCCATGCGTTACCCCTGTGTTGACCGTTTCTCATTAACCAAATATATTACTAATCATAATTGATTTCACATTAAACAAATAAAACGATACGAGTGATTCATTAACAAGATTTCAATTTTTACAACGCCCGACATAACACCATATATATACATAAGACTAGAGTCCCACAGTTTACATGTCTACAGAGCCTCTAGGATACAAAAAGGGAAATACAATACTTGCCGGTAACAAGGCTCCGGCTATACCTTACAAAACCAAAATGAAATCTAAACCGAAGTGGCATGAACCACACAAGGCCCCGAGGAAGAAAGGGGCTCACCAAAACGGGCAGTGGAAGGAGAAGGATACTACTGCCGATGAGCTGAAGTGCCTGCTACTGAACCACCTACAATCATGACACGAATGTAGCGCCCCCGGCAAAAGGGACGTCAGTACACTTGAATTGTACTGGTATGTATGGACAAACTTTGTCCCAAGTAAACTCAAGCCATTAAATTACATCAACAATTTATTAAGCCAACCAACCATGTTTCCACATTTTCCTCATTTCAAATAATTCTCACACAAAGCACTTTCTACAATCAACCAATTTAACAATAACCAATCAATCACGTAAAGAACAAGTAGTCAAACAAAGGGGCAATCAGTGCCCCACAGGTTGCAAACTCTCCTGCTGTCTGCTTTCACAATTTCACATTATTGATTTATGTATCATCTTTCAATAGCGATTTCGATCGCTTTCCATCCTTATTGCCCCCGACCACCCTTATTACCTCGGCCACCCTTATCACCCCAACCCACACCTTATTTCACCACGTTGCGGCGCGCAACACGACCCCGCCTTACAGTTGAAAACACAACAATTTCAAACAGCAGATAAGGTACTACACACAATTTCAACAAGTTCAAATAAGCAACTTACACATTGGTTCATATTCTCAATTTATTCTCAATGCAATATCACAACCATGTTACAATATTTCCACAATTCAAGTGTTTCATCTCTTTCCACAATAAACCAATTCTCAAGTGTTTCGTTTGTTTTCCACAAGGTGCCATATAGGCCATCATAGTCATTATTCACAATTATTTTGCCAAATTAAACTCTTATTTTACATCACTCATAGCTCGACAACAAACTTTGAATATTCAACAACAACATCAAGAATTTCACCATTTGTCAATTTAACACGAAACAAACAAACTTCACACATATAGGCGATTTCACAAGAATCAAAATTAGCCATACATACCTGGTGATGCTTTTTCCTCCTACTTTATGCTTACCCAAGATATCCTACTCTTGCCAACCTTGTTCTTGAAGACTCTTACTTCTACTCACTTCTTTTTACTAGAAATCAAGTTTAATAATCATGCATGAGTGTAAAAATTCTATTTTCAAAAGCTATTATATGCAAACCTCTCTTTACCCAATTAAAACTGAAAATCAAAGAAAATAGTTAGGGTTTTTACCTTGAAAATATTGGGGAAGTTGAATCCTTGCCCTAGAATCCCTTTGAATTAAGTAGTTGAAACAATCCTTGAAGATGAAGAACTTCTCTCTCTAAAAACCCTCTCTTCTCTCTCTAATTTTTTTGTAAGATAATATGATAAAATGAAGAAGAAGTGTGTTATATTAAAGAAGAGATCGGGTCAAAATGTCACAAAATCTGGGCCGGGGTCGAATATGCGGTCACTATGCGACCGCAGAACCCACATGCGGTCCGCAAAGTGACCGCAAAAATGGCCTCAAAGTTATGCAGGTTCTGTTAAGGAATGCGGTCACTATGCGGACCGCATGTTGATTCTGCGGTCGCAAAAGTGCACCGCGGATTTGACATGCGATCGCATATCGACCGCACTTTTGACACGATTTTGGGCAACTCTCTGGAACGATTTGCGGTCGGAATGCGGTCCGCATGTTGATTCTGCGGTCGCATTCTTGACCGCATATTTGACACTTTTTCGGAAAAATTATTTCTCTACATTTTTGAAACTTAAATCATTACCAAGGGTCCGAACCGCGGCGAGCAAGCTCGCCGCGAAGAATTCTACGCATTCCTAACACATTATTCGGACCATGACACCACATCTACTAGGTTTTATGCACAAAAATTTTACGGGGCCTTACAGGAAGCCCCCTCCTCGACTCGAGTCGTCCGCTCGGGTGCACAGTCTAGAACCAAATAACTAGGTTTTTTGAACCTAGAAATAGGGACGTTTATTTGCATCATATCTGACTTAGGGGACTCAATACAGGGGTTGTGTCCGTTTAGGACAGGAGACCAAAATATGAAAAGACCATCATGATTATATGTTGCATTTATTTGTCTCGGGCCATCATGCTAACCGGTTAGAAAAAGAATTAAGGGAAAGAAAAGAGAAAATAATAATTGTTGATTGTAGAAGAAAACCGATATTGAAATACTGTCGAAACTCTGTCAAAATTTTGAGAAAGATTGTTGATTCGATTTGCATTGTAATTAGAAATTTTGGAAAAGTATTTCGAATAATTCAATTTTTTGCCAAAAAAAAAAATTTTAAAAAAGGTTTGTCTAAAAAATAATAATTCTACCGAACTTCGCTAATTTAATTCTCACCACGTGTGAGATATGTAGACAACCCTCATCGGGTCCAACTACACCTTTTGCAAAATATAGCCAAAAAAGGGTCAAATTTTTTATTTTGTTATAAATACGTCGGGTGATGCTATTCTTGTTTAAAATAAGCCGAATGTCCCTCAAAAGGACGCCGGAAGGCCATTTTTGCAAGAATAGCCACTTTGAGTTATTTTAAATAATTTGCGGGTACAGCCATGAAATATTCCCTCGGAGAAATGTCGAAAGGCCGTATCCACAAAATCAAGTTAGAGTCATCTATCAGTTTTACAAAAAAATAATTATTTTGTAAAATAAGCCATTACATGGCCGATTTTTGCTGAAATAGCCACATTTAGCACTAAAACTTCCTCAGTCTTGTGTTGGCCTGTGGCGATGCTGAATGATGCCCCATAGGCCACAAGATGAGAGATTTTGATTTAGTTTTAATCATCAAATTTATAGTTTCTTAAATTAAATTTAGCGAAGTAGCCACTTTGTCAAAATACGCCATTACATGGCCAATTTTGTAAAAATAGTCAATTGACATTAAAAACATCTCAGTCTTGTGTTAGCTTATGGTGATGCTGAATGATGCCCCATGAGCCTCGGGATGAGAAAATTTTCAAGTTTATTTTTCTTAAACAAAATTTTACAAAAATAGCAACTTTGCCAAAATAAGCCATAATGTGGACAATCTTGTAAAAACAGGCATAATTGACATTAAAAATATTCTTAGTCTTGTGAAAATCTGTGACGATGCTGAATGATGCCCCACGAGCCACAAGATATGAAGTTTTTCATCAAGTTTGTAGTTAGAGTCGGCCTTTACAATTTTCCTTCAAACAAAACAAATTTAATAATCAAATAAACATCTCTTTATTTTTGCATTAATTTGCAAGAACTACGCTCGATCTGATGCATGCGGGGTCATGATACATATGCAATCCATGCAGGATTTGACCATAACCAAAAAGAAAAAAAAGAAAAGCCAATAAAGGCAAAAAAAAAAAATAGTGGAAAACTAAGAAAGAAAAGGAAAAAAATATAATACCTTAACACTAACATTGTGGCTTCGTTTTGTTAATTCAGAAAGTTGAGGTGGTTGGTTGTGGTAAACTGGAAGCAAGATCCAAGGAAAATGATAACTGACATCGAAGCTGTTACGAGTGCTCAAAAGACTCAGGGTCAGAGAGTTCAACAAGGGTCTACTGTGGTTGAGGAAAATAGAACACTGAAACAACAAATGACCAAAATGCATCAAGCATGGGCAAATGGCCAAGGACAGCCTTCTTATGAATCACAATTTGCTATACAACAAGAACAATACCACTTTCCCGAGTACCACTCGTACTCGTTTGATCTTTCTGTGAACATCGAGAAGCCTACCCGAAAGAGGGTACAGGAAGAAATAGCCCAAAGAGTAAAAATATTAGAACAATAGATGAAAAACACGCAAGCAATGGCAGATCAAAAGAGTGTTGCCTTCAGAGATCTATGTATGTTTCCCGATATCCACTTTCCACCTGGTTTCAATGTTCCCAAATTTGAAAAGTACGATGGACATGGAAACCCTATAGATCACCTGAAAAGGTATTGCAACCATTTGAGAGATGTGGGAAGAAATGAAGAATTACTTACAGCTTATTTTGCGGAAAGCCTCTCGGGAGTAGCATGTGAATGGTTTTGGAATCGAGACACATCTTGTTGGTACGTTTGGGATGACATGGCATGGGCCTTTATCAAACAACTTCAATACAATATCGACATTGCCCCAGACAACATTTTCCTTTCTAAACAGAAAAAGAAACCAACTGAAAGTTTCAGGGAATATGCCATCAAATGTAGAGAGTAGGCAGCTAGAGCTAAGCCACCCATGGATGACCACGGGTTAGTCAATGTTTCCATTTAGGCTCAAGAGTCGGATTACTTTCAAAACATGATGTCCGCAGTTGGTAAATCCTTTGAAGAAATAATCAAAATGGGAGAAATGGTGGAGCACAGTCTTAAGACAAGCAGAATTATAAGTCAAGGAGCTCTCAAAGATGCATCTTAGGCTGTCTAAATTGAATTTGGTTATACGAATTGGAGGGATGAAGAAATTATGATGATCTCGGGGTCGAGAGGAGGTTCTAGGAGAACATCTCAAAGGTGTGTGCAGTCCTATCAGGTTTTCCATGGCCCCCTTAAGCATTACTACCCGCCTCAGAACCCTCCAAACTCTGTTGATCCAGTCCAGTATGTTGTCCAACCCTCCAATCACCCAAGAAAGCGAGCACGAACATTACAAAATCTCTACCAGCCTCCGAAAAATTTTCAAGTACATTATAACCCACATCCAAGTCAGGGGTATGGAAAGGAACAAAAGTTGAAAGATAATTTTACACCAATAGGAGAGTCCTATGCAAACTTGTTTGAGAAGTTAAAACAACATGACATAATTGCACCCATTCCTCCAAATCGGGTGGATCTATGTGCAAGAAGCTTTGACTCATCTAAAAGGTGTGAATACCACTCCAATGCTCTGGGCACAATATGGAAATTTGTCGGGATTTGAAAAGAGAAATAGAAAGGATGATCCAGGAAAATTTAATTCATGACAATGTCATTCAAGATATCATGCTGCATCCATTAAATGAGGAGGAACACCCGATGGGGATGATGCCCGGTGATGTGAGGGATGAGAATCTTCTTGGGAAATTATAAACTGAAGTTGAAGATATTGAAGCAGATAGTGGTCTTGGCAGTATTAATGTAGAACTCAGTGGCTAAGATGCCATGCTTGGTAATTGGGAAGGCGCTCCATCTCTTGGAGTTTTGGTGGTTTATTTTGATGTCATTTCTGTTGCCCAGGTTATTTCAGGGTTGTAATCCGGACATTGTCGTGGGAGTCAAAATCCTTCTATCTTTCCATTTTGCTTTGTTTAGTGCCACCTAGGTTTGTAATTCTAGTCTAGTCTGTTCATTTTGTTGTTTCAACCCATTAGTTTAATACAACTCTCCGTTTCCCGTCATTTTTAGTCACTCCATTTCTAATCATTATACTATTCTTTTCATATGGATTTTTAATGACATGACATGCACATAATTCTCAACCTGGTTTTAAAAGTTAGTTTAACAATAAGACAATATTGAAGATGTGAGGATACTCGGAAGAAAAAAAAACATATTGGAATACTATGAAGCTTGAATCAAGTGAATACTGGGAAAACAGAACATAAAGAAATACTGTGAAAGTGCATCATGCCTCATCGGTATAAAGCCAAAGGAAAGAATACACCAAGTTTAAAGGGACCATTCGTGGTACTGAGATTGTCATCCAATGATGATAGAAATTGGCAAATATAGAAGGCAAATATGTCAATCAATCAAAGGTGTTTAACTGTGTAGTTTGGACTTGGTATGTATTGAAGATTGGAATGATAAAGGCATTTCGTTCTGCTATCCAAACACGTTATCCATTGTTATCCCTTTGAACCTTGTTATATTTTTTCTTTCATATCCCTCTTTCGAAATCAACAACAAAAATCGAGGATTGAGCGGGGAAATCAAGTGGAGAAACAAAAGAAAGGAAAAAGAAGAGACAAAGAAAAGAGAAAAGAAGAAAAAGAAAGAAAAGAAGAACAGAAAAAGAAAAAAATAAAAAGAGAAAAGAAAAGAAAAGAAAAAGAAAAGAAAGAAAAGAGAAAGAAAAGACAAGGAGAAAAAAAGAAAGAAAAGAAAAGAAGAGAAAATAAAAGAAAGAAAGAAAGAAAAGAATGCAAAGGAGAAGAATGGGAGGAAGGAAGCATCGCAACCGTGAAGCGATTTTTGTAATTCGAACTACGTTTGACTTGATCCCGAAAGGGTATGTAGGCAGCCTCACTGAGGTTCAGTCATAGCAGGAGAAAAGTCCAAGAATCCCCAAAGAATGAAACTGGGGCAACAGTTATGGTTGTTGCAATATGATTCTGAATGTTGTAATTCTTTAACCCACGTTGAAATATTTTGAGCATTTATACCCTTATTTCTAAACCCGTCCAAATGCTACATTATGGTCCAAAGAAAGACTTTCCGATCAATCTTCAAGAAATGCTGAGTCAATCGAGCAAAGGTGAATAACATCAGGGGCAATACTCTAATCCGAACAAAGAAAAATGAAGAATTAGAAAGTCATGATGATGAAAACCACCATGGAACCCCAAGATGAGAGAAATCAAAATGAGAGAGTCTTATCGGTGAAAACCCTTATGGGCACCGTAAGGCGACGTGAGTTGAGAGAAAAATCAAAATGTGAGAGGTTTGATGGTAAAAACCCTATGGGCACTACAATTCGACTAAGGATGATTAATCAGATCAAGCAAATGGAGTATTGAAGACCAGTTTCACGGCAAGAGGTGCAACAAGAGTTGAACATCATATTTTCTATACAGGAAAGGCTGAAAGTGCATGTCAAGGTCGCTATAGTTGGTATTCACATCCAATGGGTCGTTCTTTTGTAGGTTTCTTATTAGGAATCGTCTCTAATTTATTTTTCTTTCATTCTATTCTTCTCACCTTCTCTTTCTCTCTTCTTGAGTCTATCGGGTCATAACAAATAAAGAAATGAGTTCAAAATTTTCCACCAAGCTTTCCAATTACACGAGATGTGATTCGGCCAACACATCAAATTGTCGTAAGTCAAATAAAAGTGTAACACATAATTGAGTTGCCAGCCGTCAATATACTTTGGGAATCCTTGAAATATAAAGGCTCGGTATGCGACACAATAGATGAGGTTTGAGGGTGAACAAATCAATAGAATGTTCCGTAATAGGATTGACAAAGAATGGTAACAATCAAGATCTTCCCGAAAAGAAATCAAAGTTATTATGACTAATGATAAAACAATAAAGACTTCAAGAGCAAGACCGGTGGTTCAAAACAAAAGAGCAACATGTGCACTGAAGATGGTACAGATTAAAATACCTTGGGGTTTATATGAAACACAAAGGGTGGTAAATGTCAATTTAGGAGCAATACAATAAATGGAAGTATGGGGTCTGAACACAAAGGGTGTATTTCCCGTGACAAAGAAGACAGGGAAATGGTTAATCCGTAAACATGCAGGATCCTCAAGAAAAATCAGTTGTCATAAAAACACATGGGGTTAGATAAGAAGACTAGAAGTCGTCAAGAAGGGCAAAAGTTATCCGCCAAGTTTCAAAGGTGGTCAGAAAATGCAAAGCATAGAAAGGAGAAAAGTAAAGCCATCCTAGCGGGAGTATCACAACCAACCACCACATTTTAAACTGACAAATTTTTCTTTGATTTGAAATAGGGGCACGGAAATGTTATTGATAGCAAAAGATATGCTACAAGAGGAAGAAAATTTTCTATCATGTTGAAAATTTTCTTGAAGTCGGGTATTCATCTGAAAAACATGAAAGTCAGTACAAGTGTTTTTACAAAGAGAAAAGAGAGGGAAGTAGTTTTCAGGAAGGAAGCAACAGTTTTAAGAAAAGTAGTTTTTCGGAGGATTGAAACACCAGTTTCAGGAAAGTGGTTCTGAAGGTGGACAATTCAAGTTAGAATGTAGATAAAAGAAGTTTCGGAGGAAGATAATATATATATAAAAATCTTAGTCTGTTGAAATTTTCACCTAAGATGAAAATCTTAGTCTGATGAATTTTTTACCTAAGATAAATGGAAAGAATCTTAGTCTGTTGAATCTTTCACCTAAGATGAAATCTTAGTCTGATAAATTTTTCACATAAGATAAAAGCATAATGTGGAAAAAGGGAAGGCATAATTTGAAAACAAGATCAAAACATAATGTAGAAAAGGTAAGGCATAATTTGAAAACAAAAGGAAGGCAGAAGTCGGGAAAGGAAGGCATAATTTGAAAACTAAAAGAAGGAAGAAGTTAGAAAAGGAAAGGAAGGCGTAATTTGCAAAGAAAAGGAAGGCATATTTTGGAAAAGGGAAAGGCAGAAGTCGGAAAAAGCAAGGCATAATTTGAAAACAAAAGGAAGGCAGAAGTTGGACAAATAAAGGAAGGCAGAAGTCGAAATGAAACTATTGTTGAATTTGAAAGATTAAGAGAATCTGAATACATAAATGAACTTAGTTTGATGAATTTTCTCCTAGAGTCAAAATCTCAGTCCGATGGATCTTCCTCCTGAGATCACACAGAAATGGACCTAGTCTGATGAATTATATCCTAGAGTCAAAATCTCAGTCCGATGGATTTTCCTTCTGAGACCACACAAAAATGGACCTAGTATGCTGAGTTATCTCCTAAAGTCAAAATCTAGGCCAATCCTTCACTGCTGCAATCTTCTGAGGATCCACCTGAATCCCTTTACTGGAAACAACATGACCCAGGAAGGGTACGGACTCCAACCAAATTTGACATTTTGAAAACTTGGCGTACAATTGGTGCCAATGAAGGGTTTGCAATGCTGCTCTGAGGTGAATGGCATGATCCTCCCTACTCTGTGAGTAAATGAGGATGTCGTCAATGAATACAATCATAAAGGAATCTAGGAATGGCTTGAAAACCCGATACATAAGGTCCATGAAAGCTGCTGGGGCATTGGTTAGCCCAAAATACATGACCAAAACCTCGAAGTGACCATAGCGAGTTCTGAAGGCGGTCTTAGGAATATCCTATTCTGTGATCTTCAACTGGTGGTACCGGACCATAGATCAATTTTAGAGAAACAATTTGCTCCTTGCAATTAGTCAAAAAAATCGTCTACCCGAGGTAAAGGATATTTATTCTTGATGGTGACTTTGTTAAGCTGCTGATAATCAATGCACATTCAAAGTGACCCATCCTTCTTTCTGACAAAAAGAACCGGAACACCCCATGGCGACACACTCGATCGTATGATCCCCTTCTCTAACAAATCTCTCAACTTCTCCTTTAACTCCCTTAACTCTGCTGGTACCATTCTGTATGGTGGAATGAATATTGGCTGAATATCTGGCAGTACATCAATCCTGAAATCGATCTCCCTATCTAGCGGGATCCCTAGAAGCTCATCTCGAAACACTTCAGGAAACTCGTTCACAACCGGCACGGACTCGAGGGCAGACACATCTGAGGTGGTGTCCGTTACCCGGACCAAATGATAGATACATCCCTTCTTAATCATCTTTGATGCCTTAAGGTAAGAAATAAACCTACCCCATGGCACCACACCATTTTCTCTCCATTCAATAGCTGGCTCATTAGGGAACTCGAGCCTCATGACTTTCGTCTGACAATCAAGCTTGGCAAAGCACGAATAAAGCCAGTCCATCCCCATAATTAAATCAAACTCTACCATCCTAAGCTCAATAAGATCGGTTGTGGTAACACGACCACTCACCGTAATAATACAATCCCTATAAACTCGTGAGGCTGTAATACAATCACCAACCGGAGTTGATATAGAGAACGGCTCATGAAGTTGTTTGGGTTCTATCCCAAAAATTAAAGCAATGAACGGGGTGACATGAGATAAAGAGGACCCCGGATCAATAAGAGCATAACAATCAACAACCTGAACAGACAAGATAGCTGTAACAACATTTGGAGAAGCCTCAGCACTCTGGCGGCCGCTCAAAGCATAGAACTGGCTAGGTCCACCCCTACCATGAGCTCCACCCCTAGCTGCACCACGCCCTGCTGGAGCTGGAGAACACACTGATGATGTGGCAACCGAAGAACCCGATGACTGAGCGGATCCTCTACCCATAACCTGACAGGGTTCACGACAGTCCCGCTCTGTCTGAACCTGGTCTCGAATGACTGCTCTGCTAATAACCGTGCACAGATGGCGGTGCACTCGCCGAGGACTGAGCATATGACTTGGATGGCCTGATGACCCTCTCCCTGGAACTGGTCTCCCTGAATGACCCATTGACCGGGCACTGCTGCTACTCTCCCTTTCCGCACGAATCTTGAACTTCCTAGCCTCTATGGCTGAGCAAATCCCACAATCTTCCCGTAATTCATATCTGAGTGCAAAGCTGATGTGGCAGCCTCGTTGACCACCAAAGGGCTAAGGCCTTGAACAAATCGTCGAACTCGAGCATCCATGGTCGACACTAACTGAGGGGCATACTTGGACAATCTCACGAACTCTATGTGGTATTCCCAAACACTTATACTACCCTGTTTGAGGACCTCAAACGCAGTGGCATGGGCTAACATTGTCTCGGCATGCAAGAAGTGGTCCATGAAAGCGTTTACAAACTCATCCCATCTAGCTGGAGGTCTCCTCTCCATACGGGAATCCTCCCACATCTCAAACCACGAACGCGCCGCTCCCTTCAGCCTTTATGAAGCCAACTCTACTCCCTCTATATCTGTAGCCTTCATCACTCTGAGAGTCTTATATATTTCATCAAGAAAATCTTTAAAACCTTAGTCTCCGATACAAACTTTGTCACGCCCCAAATCGAGGCACGTGATCGGCGCCTGACCGGGTAGCCCAAGTCAAGCTGACCTGGGTGCCTTTCCTAACCCACGCGTTACCCCCTGTATTGTTCATTACTTATAAGCCAAAGAATTTACCAATTATAATTGAAATCAAACTTTTGCAACATAACCACACGCTTAACTTCTTAACATATTTACAATTTACAGCGCCCGACATATATTTACATAAGACCATAATCCCACAGTTTACTGTCTACGGAGCCTCTAAAATATAGAAGGATGATACAATACTTGCCGGTAACAAGGCTCTGGCTATACCTTACACAAAATGAAAATAAGAAATCAAAATAGGAGTGGCATGAGCCACGTAGGGCCCCGAGAGAAAAGGGGCTCACCAAAACGGCCAGTGGAAGGTGAAAGAGTGCTATTGCCGATGTGCTGAAGTACCTGCTACGAACCCACCTACAATCATAACACGAATGTAGCTCCCCGGAAAAAGGGATGTCAGTATACTCGATTTGTACTGGTATGTATGGACAAGCTTTGTCCCAAGTAAACTCAAGCCATAGACAATTAAATCGCAATAATAGAACAACCAACAGATACACCAAGAAATAACCAAACGAGCTAGTCACGTTCCCACACTTACTTTGTTTCAAGAAATCCTTAGCTCATGTACAATCAGAGATCAACAAGTAAGGCAACAACCAAACATACACAGAAAGCACAATCAAGTCGAACAAAGGTGCAATCGGTGCCCCACAGGTTGCAAACTCTCCTGCTGTCTCCTTTCACAATATAACATCAATGATTTCACAATTGTATTCATATCAATTTCAATGAAGATTTCTATCGCTTTCCACCCTTATTACCTCGGCCACCCTTATCACTCCAACCCACACCTTATTACTTTGTGTTGCAGCACGTAACCCGATCCCACCGTACAGTTTCAAATCACAATAATCACAAACATCAAACAAGAGCACTACACAAAGATCACAAACATGGGCAATAAGCGAATTGCAAATTGGTTCATGTTTCCAAATACTTTTCAAGTTGGTACCACAACAAGGTTACAATGTTTCCATATCCGAGAGTATCAAGACCATCATGTTTAACCGTTCAACACAATTTGAGTTGTTTCATAATTTTTCCACAAGAAGCCTAGTATGCCATCACTACTATTATCCTCAATTTCGTTACCAATTATGATTTCCCTTTTTCATTATTCGGTTCACATCTCAAACCACACAACACATAGTTAAACCAATTGAACATCCAACAACTAAATCAAAGAATTTCAGAAAAAATCTCAAAATTTTCACATACCAAATGAATTGTACACATAAAGGCGATTTCACAAGGATCAAAGTTAACCATACATAACTGGAGTCGAATTTACTTCCTCCAACCTCTTATTTTAAGTTCACCCAGCTATCTCATGTTGCTAACTCCACCTTTGCAAATCCTTACTCCTACCCACTTTTTTTTACTAAATTTAAATTTCAAAGAACATGCATGAGTGTTAAATTCTATTTTCAAAAGCTAATGCATGAAAATCTTCCTTTCCCTTGACAACTGAAAATTAGAGAAAAATGGCTAGGGTTTTTACCTTTAAAAATTGAGGAAGATGAGACGTGCCCTAGGATCTTCCGGACCAAGTGATTAGAAAATAATCTTTGAAGATTGTTAGGTTTCTCTCTCACGAATCTCTCTTTCCTCTCTCTTGTTTTTCTAAGAAAATATGAGAAAAAGAAGTTTTGAGGTCTTTTATGAGAGAAGGAATCTCGTTAAAATTTTATGAAAATCTGGACCAAGTCAAATCTGCGGTTGCATCTGTGATTGCAGAATCAACATGCGGTCCGCATAATGGACCGCATAATTGCTCCCAAAAATCACCTGTTCTATTACGATATGCGACCAAAATGCGGTACGCATTTTCGTTATGCGATCGCATATTAGACCGCATTTTCAACACCAATTTTGGAAAACATTGTGTTACACTTCGTGGTAGGAATGTAGTCCGCATAGCAAATCTGCGACTGCATTTTTGACCGCAAAATTGACATTTTCTGGAAAATCTTATTCTTTTGATTTTTAATGCTTAGATCACTACACATTCCTAACACATTATTCGGACCATGACACTATAGGTTACTAGGTTTTGAGCACAAAATTTACGGGGCCTTACAATATTGACCCAGTTAGCGGCCACCCAGGCCTAGAGATCTCATGATGCCCCTGCGTCCTCCAGCGGACAGAGAGATTCCTCTAGCTCCAAAGTCCACCAATTTCTACGATTGGCCACTCCTAAATTCTCAAGCACAGACCCAGAGGCCGATCCTCATGTTTTCCTTGATGATATATATAAAACTCTTCGAGTGATGAGGGCTACAGAGATAGAGCGGGTAGAGTTACTTCATACAGGTTGGGGGGAGCAGTGTGTTCATGGTTTAAAATGTGGGAGGATTCCCGTGAGGAGGGACGACCTCCGGCTAGATGGGATGAGTTTGTAGATGCCTTCATGGACCACTTCTTGCCTTCCGAGACAATGGCAACCTATGCCACTATGTTCGAGGTTCTCAAACAGAGCAGTATAAGTGTTTGGGAGTATCACATGGGGTTTGTGATATTGTACAAGTATGCTTCTCAGTTAGTGTCGACCATGGATATTCGAGTTCGGCGATTTGTCTAGGGCCTTAGTCCTTTGGTGGTGAATAAGGCTGCTACAGTGGACTTGCACTCATATATGAATTATGGAAAGATTCTGGCATTCGCTCAGGCCCCAGAAGCTAGGAAGTTAAAGATTTGGGAAGAAAGAGAGAGTAGCAGCAGGGCCCGGTCAATGGGTCACTCAGGGAGACCAGTTCTGGGGAGAGGCTCATCAGGGCCATCCCACTCATATGCTCAGTCCCCAGCGAGTGCACTGCCACCTATGCACAGTTATCAGTAGAGCAGTCATTCAAGACCAGGTTCAGATATTTGGAGGTCCCGTCAGCTGGTCGTCCAGGAGTGAGGTCCCAGCAGCAGGGGAGAAGTGCATGCCCCAAGTGTGGGAAATTTCATACAGAGACTTGGTATTTGGATATCTCGGTATGTTATAGGTGCAGGGTGAGAGGTCACATCCAGCAGAACTGCCGTGCACCCAATCAAGGTATGGGTAGGGGATCTAGCCAGTCATCCAGTTCTTCAGTTGCTACATTATCAGTGCGTCCTCCATCTCCCTTAGGGCGTAGTGCAGCTATGGGTAGAGCTCGTGGTAGGGGTGGACCTAGCTAGTTCTATGCTTGAGTGGCCGCCAGAGTGCTCAGGATTCTCCAGATATTGTTAGAGGTATCTTGTCTATTCAGACCATATATTTTTATGCTCTTATTGATCCAGGGTCCTCTTTGTGTTATGTCACCCATTCATTGCTTTAATTTTTGGGATAGAACCCGAATAGCTTCATGAGTCATTTTCTATATTGACTCCGGTTGGTGATTCTATTACAGCCTCACGAGTTTATAGGGATTGTATTGTTACGGTTAATGGTCGTGTTACCACGACCGATCTTATTGAGCTTGGGATGGTAGATTTTGATGTAATTATGGAGATGGACTGGCTTTATTCATGCTTTGCCAAGCTTGACTGTCAGACAAGAGTCATGAGGCTCGAGTTCCCTAACGAGCTAGTTATTGAATGGAGAGGAAATGGTGTGGTGCCAAGGGGTAGGTTTATTTCCTACCTTAAGGCTTCAAAGATAATTTAGAAGGGGTGTATCTATCAATTGGTCCAGGTGACGGACACCACCTCAGATGTGTCTATCCTCGAGTCAGTGCTAGTTGTGAATGAGTTTCTTGAAGTGTTTCGGAAGAGCTTATGGGGATTTCATCAGATAGGGAGATTGATTTCGGGATTGATGTACTGCTAGATACTCAGCCAATATCCATTCCACCATACACAATGGCACCAGCAGAGTTAAGAGAGTTAATGGAGCAACTGAAGGATTTATTAGAGAATGAGCTCATACGATCGAGTGTGTCGCTGTTGGGTGCTTCGATTCTTTTTGTCAAAAAGAAGGATGGGTCACTTCAGATGTGCATTGATTATCGGCAACTTAACAAAGTCACCATAAAAATAAATATCCTTTGCCTCGGGTAGATGATCTGTTCGAGCAATTGCAAGGTGCAAAGTTTTTCTCCAAAATTGATCTATGGTCTGGGTATCACCAATTGAAGATCAGAGAACATGATATTCCTAAGACTGCCATCAAAACTCGCTATGGTCACTTTGAATTCTTGGTCATGTCTTTTGGGCAAACCAACGCCCCGGCAGCTTTTATGGACCTTATGAATTGGGTTTTCAAGCCATTTCTAGATTCCTTTGTGATTGTTTTCATTGACGACATCCTCATTTATTCACGGAGTGGGGAGGATCATGCCATTCAACTCAGAGCAATATTGCAGACTCTTCATCAGCACCAATTGTACGCTAATTTTTTCAAATGTGAATTTTGGTTGGAGTTCATAGCTTTTCTAGGTCATGTTGTTTCTAGTGAAGGGATTTAGGTGGATCCCCAGAAGATTGCAGCAGTAAAGGATTGGCCTAGACCCATGACCCCGATGGAGATTCATAGCTTCTCGGGTTAAACAGGGTATTATTGGAGGTTTGTGGAGGGAATCTCGACCCTCACCTCCCCATTGACTAAATTGACGCAGAAAGTAGTTAAGTTCTAGTAGTACGACCCTTGTGAGAAAAGTTTTCACGAATTGAAGTTAAGGTTGACCTCGGCACCAGTATTGGCCTTGCCAAAAGGCACATAGGGTTTTGTGGTTTATTGTGATGCCTCCAACATTGGTTTGGGGTGTGTATTGATGCAGCACGAAAAGGTCATAACATATGCTTCTAGGCAACTCAAGAATCACAAAAAGAATTATCCGATGCATGATTTCGAGCTTCCAGCAGTGGTCTTTGCTTTGAAAGTATGGCGGTATTATCTTTATGGGGTTCATGTAAATGTGTTTTCAGACAACAAGAGTCTCTAGTGTTTGTTCAAGCAGAAGGACCTGACTTTAAGGCAGCGACGATGGATAAAATTGCTCAAGGATTATGATATGAACATTTTGTACCACCCAGGGAAGGCAAACGTGGTGGCCGACGCTCTTATTTGAAAATCTATATGTAGTTTGGCATATTTGGTAGTGGATCAGAGACCCCTGGCTCGGGAAGTTTATCAATTATCCAGTTTGAGGGTTCACATTTTGGCATCAAATGAGGGGAATGTTATGGTGTGTAATGGAGCAGAATCATCATTGGTGGAAGAAATCAAGGAAAAGAATTTTATGGATCCAGCATTGGCCCAGATAAAGGAAGCAGTTGTGAATAACAAGACTTCGACATTTTTGCTCAGCAGCGAGGATGGTGTATTGTGGTGTCAAGGTAGGCTATGTGTCCCGTACGTGGATAAGCTTCGAGAGAGGGTGATGGTGGAGGCTCATATTTTCAGGTATTCCGTGCACCCAGGTTCAACAAAAATGTATCATGACCTCAAGGAGATTTATTGGTGGAACAGCATGAAAAGCGATGTGGCGAACTTTGTATCTAAATGTCCTAATAGTTAGCAAGTGAAGGCCGAGCATCAACGACCTGGTGGATTAACTCAGCTTATGGAAATTCTACTGTGGAAATGGGAAATGATCAACAAGGATATCATGGTAGGTTTACCTCGCACTCAGTGCAAGTTCGACTCAATTTGGGTAATAGTGGATTGACTTACCAAATCAGCTCACTTCTTGCTAGTCAAGTCCACTGATACTATAGAACAATATGCTAAGTTGTATATTAAGGAGATAGTAAGGCTTCATGTCACTTTACTTTCTATTATCTCGGATCGAGGGGCCCAGTTCACAGCTAATTTTTGGAAGAAATTTCAGGAAGGTTTGTGTACTCAGGTGAATCTCAGCACAGCTTTCCATCCACAGACCGACAGTCAGGCCGAGCAGACTATTCAGACGCTTGAAGATATGTTGCGGGCTTGTGTCTTGAATTTCAAAGGTAGTTGGGTTGACAACTTACCACTTATAGAATTTGCTTACAATAACAGCTTTCATGCTAGCATTTAGATGGCCCTATTTGAGGCATTGTACGGAAGAAGGTGTAGGTCTCCAATTAGGTGGTTTGAAGTGGGTGAAGTAGAATTGCTAGGGCCAGATCTTGTGTACCAGGCTATGGAGAAAGTTAAGGTCATTCATGAAAGGATGAAAACTGCTCAGAGTCACTAGAAATCCTATACAGATGTTAGCAGAAGAGATTTAGAATTTCAAGTTGATGATTAGGTGTTCTTGAGGGTATCTCCTATGAAGGGAGTCATGCAATTCAGGAAGAAAAGGAAGTTGATTCCTAGGTATGTTAGTCCGTATCAGATCGCTCAATAGGTAGGGAAAGTTGCTTATAGGCCGGAGTTGCCTCCTCAAATGTCATTAGTACACCTGGTGTTCCATGTGTCCATGGTGAAGAAAGTGGTTGGAGATCCATCCACCATCGTGCCGGTCGAGACTATCGATGTTAATGAAGACTTGTCGTATTAAGAAGTTCCTATTGCCATCCTTGATAGGCAAGTTAGTAAGTTGATAAATAAGGAAGTTGACTCTGTTAAAGTGTTATGGCAAAGTCAACAAGTTAAGGAAGCCACGTGGGAAGCAAAAAAAGAAATGAAAGAGAAATACCCCCATTTGTTTGATCAAGTTTAGAAGAAATTAGGTGACCTTTATATCTCTGAAACAACTATCACTGTGTTCGAATTGTTTTCTTCCTAATGCTAGTGATGTTTCTCTAGTTGTGCAAGAGTTGTATGTTTTGTGATTACTTTAGGTCACTTGAACCTTCCTTTGATAAATGAAAGATTTATAAAGATTCATGTGTTAAGTAAACAGCTAATGGTAAGTGTAGATTGTTAATTGTTTGTTTATATGCATGTGGTATGTTGAAATGGTTAAATAATGTGGGACTCATTGAAGTGACTAGTTTATGTGCAAAATGTAATAAGTGATAGAATATATGCAGTTGTTGAAGTAATGAATTGTGTACAAGCTGTAGAGATAGTTGTAATTATGTATTGGTGCTTGGGAATAGGTATTGGGGGCTCTCTGACAGGTGGATATGTCCGTAATACAAAAGAAACTCTAGCGAAATATTTTTTAAAATATAGGAGTTAGTGAAATTTTTCAAAGTTTGCATATCATGTCTTTCAAAACCAACTGATTTTTTTTTCAAAATCGTCATTCGAGGACAAATGATTTTAAGTGGGGGAGGATGTAAGGCCCCATAAAATTTTGTGCTTAAAAAATAGTAGCACATAGTGCCAAGGTCCGAATTCTGTGTTAGGAATGATAAAATAAAAAGAATAACTTTTCCAAAAAATTGTCATTTCTGCGGTCCAGAATGCGGCCACAGATCAGCTATGTGGACCGCATTCCTACCGTAAAGTGTAACAGAAGGTTTGTCAAAATTGAAGTTGAAAATGTGGTCCACTATGCGATCGCATAATCAAAATGCGGACCATAAAATCATCACATAAGTTCCTCAGGGATTTGTGGAAGTCAATTCTGCGGTGCATTATGCGATCACAGAACATGAATGTGGATTGCATTCTTATCACAGTCCGTGTCAGAACATTTAGTTTTTGGGCAGCAATTCTGCGGTCCATTATGCGGACCACATGTTTACTCTGCGATTGCAGATTTGACCGCATAGTTGACGCGGGGCTCCAATTTTCTAATTTTAAAACCCGACCCCCTTTTTGATAAAATGCCCTAACCCCTTATTTTAACAATTTTTCTGAACAAAATAAAAGAGACGGAGGAGGGATTCTTCAGAGAGAAAGTTGGTTTTCCTCAATTTGATTCTTCGAAAGTCACCTAGGCCCGGAAATTTTCGGATATTGTCTTCATCTCCATTTCCACATGTAAAATCCCTAACCCATTTCCCTTGATTTTCAGGTTTTAATATAAAGGAGGATTTTTATGCATTAGTTATCGAAAGTGGAAGTCAAACACTCATGCATGTTCTTTATACCCAAAATTTAGTAAAACGGAAATGGGTAGAAGTAAAGGGCGGTGCTCGATAACCCAAATAAGCTTGGATTGTAATTGTGAATTTCAATTCTAAGATATATGTATTAACTTGTGACCTAGATTGACGTTGCTAGATTATTGGGTAAATTGAAAGTAGAAGATAAAACAAAAAGGGGAATTCAACTCCAGGTATGTATGGCTAACTTTGATTTTTGTGAAATCGCCTTTTTTGGTGTACAAATATTTGGTATGTGATAGAAATTTAGATTGTTGTGAAGTTCTTGTGATTGGTTGGTTGGGTGCTTTATTGGTTTGATTAAATGTTATGTGGTAAGGGTTGAGAAACAAATGATAAAAAACAAATCGTAAATTATGCAATTGGAACAATGGTGGTAATTATTCCAATGACTTGAAATTCTTATGAACTACTGAATATAATGGAATTGGTATTGTTGGCTATGGAAATACTTGTAACATTGTTATGGTGGTGACTTGAGAAATATTGTTGTAACATGAAATACTTGTGAATTGTGGAATTCGATGAAAATAGTATTGATGGTTATGGGAACACTTGTGAATCATTGTTGTGACTCCTTAATTAAATGTTGTTGTCATATTTGTGAATTGCTTATTGTCATTGTTGTGGTCTTTGTGAGTTGTTCTTTGTTGTTGTTGTGATTGTTGTGGATTGAAACTGTACGGTGCGATCGGGTTTAGCACCGCAACACAAAATGATATATTATGGGTTGGGGTGATAAGGGTGGCCGAGGTAATAAAGGTGGTTGAGGTAATAAGGGTGGAAAGCGATCGAAATCGCCATTGAAATCGATATGTGTACCAATTGTGAAATCATTGATGAGGCATTGTGAAAGGAGACAGTTGGAGAGTTTGTAACCAGTGGGACACTGATTATCCCTTTGTTTGGCTTGATTGTACCTTCCATATGTGTTTGGTTGTTGCTTCTATTGTTGTTTTCTACTTGTATATGGTTTAAGGACTACTTGAAACAAAGTTATGTGTTGAAAACTTGTTTGTCTTGACTTGTTATTTCTTTATGTACTTGTTTGTTGTTTCTATTACCTGACTTACTTGTCTATGGCTTGAGTTTACTTGGGACAAGGTTTGTTCATACATACCAGTACAATTCTAGTGTACTAACGTCCCTTTTTTTGGGGGCGCTACATTCGTGTTCTGATTGTAGGTGGATCCGTAACAGGTACTTCAGTTCATCGGCAGTAGCACTCCTTCATCTTCCACTAGCCATTTTGGTGAGCCCATTTCCTCTCGGGGCCCTGCATGACTCATGCCACTTCTATTCCGGAGTCTTATTTGGTTTTGTGTAGGGTATAGCTGGAGCCTTATTACCAACAAGTACTGTATTATCCTGTCATATCTTAGAGGCTCCGTAGATAGTAAATGTGGGTTATGGACTTATGTAATTATATGTCGGGCATTGTAAGTTCTAAAATTTTTAAGTAATTAAGCATGTTATGTATGTTTTGAAAAGAGTGATTTAAATTATATAATGGTTAATCCTTTGTTAATAAGTAATGAAAAATACAGGGGTAACACGTGGGTTAGGAAAGGCACCCAGGTCCGCTTGACTGGGGCTACCCGGTTCGGTGCCGGTCATGTCCCTCGATTTGGGGCGTGACACTACTCATATTTCTTGACGTAGTCTGTGACTTCTTTTTTCATGGTGGTCCAGTAGTATCCTACGCGGATGAGGCATCTGACGAGGGCACAATTTCTCGTATGAGTGTCGCAGTGCCCCTCTGTACTTGTTCTAGTGACCGCCTTATTTGATTTGGCCCAAGGCAATTGGCCAGGGGGCATCGAACGTCCTTTTATAAAGATAATAATTTACGAGGGTGTACCAGGTCTCCTGTATTTGAAGATTTTTGGCTTATTTCTTATCTTTTGGAAGCGTTCTTCCTATAAATAAGTTACGTTACAGTTGCACCAGTCCTAACTCAGGTTTTTAGAATGTACCTCGACCTGGTCTATCAAAGAATGGAGGAGGGTGACAATGTTTTCTTTGTTGATATTTTTTAGTGGCTGCCGCTAACTTTGTGAGACCGTCTGCTTAGGCATTCTACGCCCTCGGCATCTGGTCGAGGTGGAATTCGTCAAATTCTTGTAGTAGTTTGCGAATTTATGACTGGTACTTTTTAGTCTCTGTTCCTTGATTTGGAGACTCCTAATGACTTAATTCACTCGAGTTGGGAGTCACAATGTAGGACGAGTCGTTAAGCACCATATTTGAGGGCTAACTTCGATTTTACAATCATAGCTTCATACTTTACCTTGTTGTTAGTCATTTTGGGGCATCATATGGATTGGAGAATAATTTCGCCTGTAGGGACTTTGAGGACAAGTCCCAGTCCTGATTCCGACGCATTTGATGGACCATCGGTATAGAGGACCTAGAGGTCAGAAGGTGTGATGCACGGAGCTAAGGGTGTCAATGGATATATGAAAACCGACTAAACCGATCGAATCGTACCGCACTGAACCAATTTTTAGGTTTTTTTTAAAGAAACCGTAAGTTTTTGTATAAATCTATAACCGTATTGATAATTAGGGTAAGTTTTTTATTTTATAAAAGTAAACCGAAAAAATACTGAACCGTACCGAATAAGCTTAAAACTAATAAACCATTAAATTTTTCATTTTCGTTGGAATTATAAATATTGTTACAAGCTAGCAAGTAAGTAAACTCAAAATACTAGTTCCTAAAATCTACTATCCTATTTATACTTAAACGGAGTTATTTCAAGTATCTTTATTAGCAAGACAGAAAGTATTCCAGTGATTATGAGTAGCAAACCATAATGTATTGAATATGTTTCCCTTCATATAATTTAGATTTATCATTTTTAATATTTAATATAGACTTTATTTTTGAGTCCCAACTTGGTTAATATCTTTTCACTCGTGAGATTTATATTTTCTTTGCTTTTATTTGGTTTCTTTTACATTTTTATTAAACAGTTGAAGTTTATATACTCTAGTTTTCTTTCATGTTTTTTAAGTCATCACTTTTCAAACCATAAAAATGTATTTTTTGCTAAGTCCTATAAAAGAATGCATATTATCGCATTCTACATTTACTGGTGAATTTTATATGTCATTTAAAAAAACTGAAAAATTAACCGAAATGTACCAAAACCAAAGTGAAATCGACATAATTGGGACGATTCAAAAAGTCTAATTTGTTATGCATAATAGAATAATCGAAAAATTGATATGGTACAAATTTTATAAAATAACCGGCCAAACCGAACCATTGACACCTCTACACGGAGCGCATCCTGCTCTACTTCAGGCAATATTTCCGCGCTGAAATCAACAACGAAGTCGGCGAGCACTTGTGGCTTTATAGGAGTTCACGATTGTTATGTTATATTGTTATCGCTTAATTCTATGGCCCATTCGGGCAACCTACCCGATAGTTCGGGTTTGTGTAGGATTTCCTTGAGGGGGAAGGTTGTCACCACCTTTATGGATGACATTGAAAATATGGTCTAAGCATTCGTGAAGCTATGACTAATGCCAGAGCTAATTTCTCAAGGTGGGGATACCTTATTTCGTCATCAATTAAGGTTTTTCTGACATAACAAATTGGAGAATGCATAACATTACTTTCGTGGACCAGAACTGCACTTACCGCGACTTCGGAAATTGCTGGATATAACAGGAGGCATTCGCCTGGTCTTCCTTGAAAAGTAGTGGCGGTGAGAACAGGTACGCTTCCAGTTTCTTTAAGGTGTCGACACATTCCGAGTTCCATTGTATTCCGTTATCCTTCCTTAGTACATTGAAAAATTTATGGCACCTGTCTGACGACCGTGATATAAACCTTGATATGGTGGCTATTTTCCCTGTCAACTTTTGTATTTGTTTTTGCTAGTTGATGTCTCTAGAATTCCTTTGATGGCCTTGATATGGTCCGTATTGATCTCGATACCCCTTTGTGATACTAAAAAATCAAGGAACTTACTCGAGGCTATGCCAAAGGCACTTTTTTCGGGATTCAATTTCATTCTGTATTGCCTCAATATTTTGAAGGCTTCCTGCAGATGACCCATGTGAATGATAACTGTGATTTTAACACGTTTGATGCCCATACTTGCCTACGCTTTGTGTATTAATTGCCATAAAATAGTCCCAAAATGCTTAAAAGTTGCGCTTGATTGCAGGTTTGAGCGACAAGAAGACAAATGTCAAAAATCGGCTCAAAACAGAGTGAAACCTGCCAAATGTCAAAGACTAAGTGAAGTGGGGACAATAGGACCTATCACGGACCGCACTGCTTTGTTGCGCGGCCGCGCTAGGAGATTCAGAGAGTACATAATTCAAGGGGATCCTACGCGGTCCGTGCTCCTTGTCACACGATATACATTTGTGAAGATTCAGAGACCTAAAAATCAAGAAAAGACCCCACGAGGCCGCGCTACAAATCAGTGCGGTCCGCGTGGGTAAGATTCAGAGAGATGATGATTTGCCCAAGTCCCTCCATGTGGCCGCGCTCCACTTATGTGTGGTCCAGACCTATTAGCCTGTTCGGCCGCACTACCTTCTTGCACGGTCCTTGTCCCCAACTTCAGAGAAGAAATAATTGCAAGTCCAAGAGCACGCGCAGCAGTGCCACATTTATGCACAGTCTGCGCTGACCCCGCTGGGGTATTTTTGTCAAGTTTTTTCATCTAGTATAAATAGGATATTTACCATTTTTAGGTCAAGTTTTGTACAACTGATAGCTGCCGCGCTCGTGAGACATTTTTATTAGCCTATTTTTGGCATCTTGAGCTTATTTCATCGTATATTATTGTAGTTTAACATTAGCAGTTAATTAATATGGTTGTTTCATCTTCTGTTTCTTTAGTTTCTTCTCTAATTATGTCTAGCTAAACCCATTAGCTCTGGTTGTGGCTCAACCTTAGTGTGGGTGATCGATAGGTGTTGCTATTTAATGATGGATTGATATTGGGTATTTGTTATTTGGGTTACTTTTATGGTTAAATTAATAATTGGTGGTTGTAAACATTGATTCTAGCTTAGTGGGTCTTGACACTTCTTGAGAAAGAGAGTCTATGACCCCAAAATTAACCCAACAAGGAATTGGGAGGGATCCATGAGAAATGGTAGTCCCAATTAATGGGCTAAACCTCGTGAGAGTAAAATCCCTACTTGAATCCTAGTTGCTTGGTCTAATTGGTCCACCCAATTAGTCTCTCGAGAGTCAATTGGGCAAAATCAATCTCTCTACCGAGAGGTGTGAGAGTGGGTACAATTATGCAACGGTTATAATATTGATCCCACATATGTCAATGTATTATTAGTAGCTTCTACCTATTAGTTAACCACCTAGGTGATGCCTTGACCTTAGTGCCTTTCTCTATATTAATTACAACTTAGCAAATATTTCTTAGCATAATTTAGTCTTACTCTTAGTTGATAATAGTAGTGATAACAAGAAAATCCTAAAATGTTAGAAGTACAATTAGAACCAAAAATGCACTCTTAGTCTATACAAATACGTAACTCCATTCCAAGCTCCCTGTGGAAAATCGACCCCGATACCACTATTCGGGTAAAAGTCTTAGCGCCCTCTCTTCCTACCGTAGTGTAAGGTTGAGTTTGCTGTGATCACTTTTTGGCGCCGTTGCCGAGGAGCTTGCTATGTTGACTATTTGCGTAGCTAGTTTTGTGTTTTGCTTCTCGTTCCTTCTTTTTAATAACATTATTTTTGTTGATCCATCAGGTATACATGGCTCTAAATGGAAACGTCCCTCTTGACAATGTGGTCGCGGGGGAGGAGGTTGACGATGTTGAGCAAGATGAGCTCCCGGTACCTCAAGTACCATGCAGAGGTAGAAATGTCAATGCAAATCCAAATGATCAAATCCCAGAGCCTCCTCCGCCTCCACCAAGAGTAGCTCCAAGGGTCCTTCCAAGCCAGGGTTATGCAAGTTCCATAGTTCCTCCCCGAAACCGAGCGGGGAATTTTAAATCACTAGTGTCATGTTGATGCTTCTCGGCAAAGAGGGTATTTTACAGGTGCCTCCAACCAAAATGCATACAAGCACTTGAAGGGGTTCGTAGATACTTGCTGGGGGAGTAAACAAACCAATTGTCAGAGGATGCTCTGAGATTGAGGCTTTTCCCGTTCTCTCTTTGGGGTAAAGCATTGGATTTGGTTAGAAAGGCTTCCAAATCATTCCATCACAACGGGGGTTGAATTGGCGGACAAGTTCATTGCCAAGTTCTTTTCTTCAAGTCACATGACGGTGCTCCGTGATGAGATTTTGGCTTTCAAACAAGAGCCAACGAAACCTTTGCATGAAATGTGGGAGAGATTTAGAAATATGGTTAAAGAGTGTCCAAATAATGATATGAATGATGTGATGATTCAACATTCTATAGGGGCATCAATACAGCTAATCAATGTATTGTGAACCAATTGGCAGGTTGAAATTTTATGAAGCTCCCGTATAAAGAACCTTGTGGTGTGTTAGATGAAATGGCCGATACTTTTTTGGCGTGGAAAATCCGGGCAAATTTTCCTCAGGGTGATCCTAATGTCATACATTTTCATAAGCAGATGCATGATCATGGCCAAGCCATTACCAAACTTACAACAACAATGAACCGATTGGCAAAGGCATAATTGCAACAAGTTCAAAACCCACACCAAGTCAAAGCCATGGAAGGACTGAATATGATGAAAAGAAGGTAACGAGGGCAACAACCTCAAGGAAATTGTGACAACTATGATGGTGGTGGTGGTTATTCAAACAAGTGCTATGATGAGCAAAGTGAGGACTGCCAATTTGTCAACAACTACCAAGGAAATAGAGGAAACCAAGGTAATCAACAATGGCAACCCCAAGGGAATTGGGGAAATCAACAAGGAGGCGGAAATTGGAACAATAATAATCAACAACAAGGTGGTGGAAATTGGAATGGGAAAAACCAAAACAACAATTAGGGGAATCAAGGTAACAATGGTGGAAATTGGGATGGAAATAACAACAATAATTGGAACAACAACAATGGTCAAGGTGGGTAGAACAACAATGGTGGACAATTAATTGGGGACAAGGCTTTCAAAGGCCTCCGATGGTTCAAGAAGTGACCAACCCACCAATGTATCAATCTCAAAGGTCTAGTTCTTTGGGAAATGAATTTGGGAGAATTGAGGTTATGTTTTAACAAATGATGAAGAAGAAGCAAGACTTTGATGCGCAATTGGCTTCAGACAACACTTCCATCCGTAACTTGGAGGTGCAACTTGGTCAAATTTCCAAATCTTTAAACACTCGCCCAAAGGGTGCTCTACCAAGTAATACAGTAGTAAACCCCAAGAGTGGGCACAACAATCATGTGATGGCGGTGACCATACAAAGTTGAACAGGCGATGATGTGCATACCTCAAGAGAAATTTAAGTCATAGTTGATGAAGATGTGTTGCGTGATGATGATATGCCTTTGGGGGTTGAAGATGTAGTGGAACCAAGTGTAAGAAATGATTTGCGGATTGACATTCATGAGGTTGAGGAGGAGACACACGAGACCGTGAACCCGTCTAGGGAACACGTGATAGATATGCCCGAGCCAGTGGTGCCCAAAGCCAAGGCATCCTTGCCTAGAGCTCCTCCGACCTATCCTCAACGGTTATCCAAGCAAAAGGGTGACAACCAATTTAAGGAATTTATTGAGATGATGAAGAGTTTGACTATCAAAGTGCCTTTGGTGGAGGCACTCAAGCAAATGCCGGGGTGCGCAAAATTCATGAAGGATTTGGTCACAAAAAAAGATATCAATGGACTATGAGACAATAAATATGACCCATCAAGTGAGCGCAATTGTACACTCCATGGCTCCAAAACTTGAGGACCCCGGCGCATTCACTATCCCATGTACCATTGGAAACACGGACTTTGCAAAACCCCTTTGTGACTTGGGGGCGAGTATCAATTTAATGCCATATTCGGTCTTCAAGACTTTCAGAATCGGAGAACCTTGACCGACTTCAATGAGGCTCTAAATGGCGGATAGGTCAATGAAAAGACCTTTCGGTATAATCAATAATGTCCTTGTTTGTGTTGATAAATTCATCTTGCTGGCCGACTTAGTGATACTAGATTGTGAGGTGGACTTTGAAGTCTCAATTATCCTTGGAAGACATTTCCTAGCTACGGGGAAGGCTTTGGTCGATGTCGAGGCTGGAGAGTTGACCTTCTGTGTTGGTGATGTAAAGGTGGTGTTACATGTGTGCAACTCTATGAGGCAACAAAATAGCACCGAGGTGTGCTTGTTTGTTGACATTGTCATGGCGGTGATAGTGGATGACACAAGCACATTGATTAATGTTGAAGATCCACTTGAAGTTGTGCTTTTAAACATGGAGGATAATGATGATGCTGGGAGAATTGAATGTGTAAATGCTTTGTATGGTATGGGCTCGTACTCTTATGAGCCTAGGAAGTTATCATTGGACCTTGAGAATCGCAAAACTCCACAAACCAAGCCATCTATTGAGGAACGATCGATGTTGGAGTTGAAACCACTTCCTCCTTACCTCAGGTATGAATACTTGGGTACTAATTTCACTTTTCTTGTTATTCTTTTGTATTGCTTAACTAATATGCAGGTTTACACCATTTTAGCAGTTCAACAAATGCACAAGCGGGCGATTGGATGGACATTGGCGGATATTCAGGGTATAAGGCTCGCTTTTTGCATGCACAAGATCATTTTGGAGGAGGATGCAAGGCCGTCTCTTAAACATCAAAGAAGACTAAATGAAGCTGTGCAAGAGGTGGTAAAGAAAGAGGTTATCAGGTGGATGGATGCTGGTGTGGTCAACCCAATCTAGGATAGTTCATGGACCTCTCTTGATGTGTGCCAAAGAAAGGTGGAATGCCAGTCGTCAGTAATGCCAACATTGAGTTGATTCCTACCCAGACGGTCACGGGTTGGAAAATGTGTATGCATTATAGAAAGCTCAACAGGGTTACGAGAAAGGATCATTTCCCTCTACCATTCTTGGACCAAATTCTCGATCGTTTAGCGTGTCGAGCTTATTATTGTTTCCTTGATGGCAACTCGTGGTACAATCAAATTTTCATTGCCCAGGAGGATTAGGACAAGACAACCTTTACATATCCATATGGCACATTTGCTTTCTTGAGAATGCCGTTTGAACTTTGTAATACTCTGGTAACCTTCCAAAGATGTATGATGGAAATCTTTACCGACATGGTAGAGGATATTCAGGAGGTCTTTATGGATGACTTTAGCATAGTGGGGGGCTCATTTGAAGAATGCCTAGTGAACTTGGATATGGTTTTGAAAAGATGTGAGGAAACTAATCTTGTACTCAACTGGGAGAAATGTCACTTCATAGTGCAAGAGGTATTGTGTTGGGTCACAAAATCTCAAAACATGGAATTGATGTCGATAAGGCAAAAATTGAGGTGATCTCAAGGCTCCCTCCCCTACTTCTGTCATAGGGGTGAGGAGTTTTTTTGGGTCACGCCGAGTTCTACCGGCGATTCATTAAAGACTTTTCAAAAGTTGTGAACCCACTTTGTAAATTATTGGAAAAGGATGTCAAGTTCGTCTTTGATGACAGGTATATGGAGTCCTTTGAGTTAATGAAACACAAGTTGACTACAACTCCCATCATCAACGCACCTAATTGGGAATTTGCTTTTGAACTTATGTGTGATGCGAGTGATGTGCCGGTAGGTGCGGTACTTGCCCAAAGAATCAACAAAATGTTCCATCATGTGTATTATGCTAGCTAGCAAAACGGTGAATGAAGCCCAAAGAAACTACACAGTGACGGAAAAGGAGCTCTTGGATAATGTGTTTGCGATGGAGAAATATTGCCATTATATTATGGGGGCGAAGGTGATCATACACACGGACCATGCAGCCCTCCGGTATTTGATGACAAAGAAAGATTCGAAAGCAAGGTTGCGGAGATAGGTGGTACTCCATCAGGAACTTGATCTAGAGATTGTCAATAGGAAAGGAAGTGAGAATAAAGTTGCAGACCATTTGTCCTGGCTAGAGGAAGAGGGGAGATCAGGCAATGGTGTTGAGATAAATGATACTTTCCCCGATGCGCAGCTTCTTTCCGTTCCTATGAGTGACATACCTTGGTTTGTGGACATCGCCAACTTCATTGTGACTGGCAATGTCTTGTGTGAGCTCTTTTCCAACCAAAGGAAGAAACTCAAGTGGGATAGATTGGATTTTTATTTGGATGAGCCGTGTTTGTTTAAAATTTGTACGGTCGGGGTGATAAGAAGTTGTGTGCCGGAAAGTGAGCAAATGAACATATTGGAGGCTTTCCACTCTTCTCCTTATGGTGGCCATCATGGGGGAATGAGGACGGCGTCAAATATTTTGATTTGAGGCTTCTATGGGCTGACTTTGTTTCTAGATGCTAGCGACTTAGTGAAGAGATGTGGTGCATGCCAAAGAGCCAGCGGGATTTCAAAAAAGGATGAGATGCCTCTCCATACAATTCTCGAGGTGGATATTTTTTTATTTTTGGGACATTGAATTCATGGGCCCGTTTGTGAGCTCTTGTGGGAACACGTATATTCTCGTGGTAGTGGACTATGTGTCAAAGTGGGTTGAAGCCGTGGCTCTTGCCAACAATGAAGCCCGGAGTGTCATGGAATTTTTGAAAAAGAGTATCTTCACGAGGTTTGGAACCCCGCGTGCTATCATTAGTGATGGGGGTCCCATTTTTGCAACAAGGTTTTTGACTCATTGCTCGCAAAATATGGAGTTAACCACAAAGTGACCACCCCCTATCATCCACAAGAAAACATTCAAGTAAAGGTTTCAAATCGGGAAATAAAGAGTATTTTGTCCAAAATGATGAATAATAATAGGACCGATTGGTCGAAGAAGTTGGATGATGCTCTTTGGGCTTATCGCATGGCTTACAAGACTCTGATTGGTATGTGTCCATATCGGTTGGTGTTTGGTAAGGCATGCCCTCCCGGTGGAACTAGAAGACAAGGCTATGTGGGCATTGAGAAAGTTGAACTTGGAATGGGGTGTTGCGGCCAACCTTTGAGTGGAGCAAATGAATGAACTTGACGAGTTTAGATTTCATGCTTACTCTAGCTCGTCCTTGTATATGGACAAGATGAAGTACCTTCACGATAAGTATGCTCGAGGTAAAGAATTCAATATGGGTGACATGGTTCTTCTTTTCAATTCTCGGTTAAGGTTATTTCAGGGAAACTCAAATCTAAATTGAGTGGTCCTTTTGAAGTGGTCTTCGTAACTCCTTTTGGTGCTCTTGATCTTAAAAACAAGAATGGTGAAGTATTCCGGGTCAATGGGCATCGTGTCAAGCACTATTTGGGAAATATTGATGACAGCCACGTGGTGGCACTCATTCATTTGAAGCGATATGATGGTAACATGCGTCGTGCCGCGATGTTAAAACAAGCGCTTCTTAGGAGGCAACCTATGTCTTTTTCGTTTTCTTTGATTTTCTTTGTAGATTAAGATTTTTGAGCTCATGGTTTGTGAGATATTGAGGGGATAATGTTGAACCAGTGCAGGAAAAAATCAAAAAAAGATCAGGTCTCTGCAGTTTGCCCACGCGGCCGCACACCAAAATAGAGAGGACCGCATAGGCTGGTGCAATGGGTGTTAAGTCTGTGAAGTTGTCAGCACGGCTGCGTAGCATTTTTGCGCGGTCCGCACTGGGAAGGGCCACAATTCATAACTCTCTGAAGTTTCCCACGCGGCCGCATAACAAAACAGTGTGGTCCGCATGGGGGATCCCAGGTGAACAAGAAGGAAAGAAATCCAGCGCAATCCATATTCATTTCTATGCGGCCACGCTAGTAGGTAGGTTTAGGGTCCCACATGTTTTCAATAAATAGAGACCTTAGGCTTCATTTTACATTTTTTGCACTTTGACTTCCTGAGCTTAATTTTTCACTATTCATCGAGACCCTTGCTTTAAGTAGTTGAATTTTCACAATCCCTGGTAACATTCCTTGCTAATTTCATACATAGTTTTAATTTTTGATTATTTTGCTTGTGTCCCAGTAGTATAACTTCTTGTTTCTTCTCATTCTTCTTAGGTTTAATTAATAGTTTAGATTTTGTGTGATACGTATGAACGATGGGCATGAATTCAAATGTGATTAATTGAGTAGGGACAACTAGGAACCATAATTAGATCAAAAATTGACTCACATAAAAAATCCCTCACTTAGTTAAATTTTTAAGCCCTGCGTGGCCTCGCAGCCTTTTTGCGCGGTCCACTCCATTTTACATGTGTATGCTAAGTGTTACTAGTGCGGTTCGTATCACATTTTTGTGCGGTCTGTGCTGGCTCAATGTGGCCGCGGTCCGAATCAGTGCGGACCGCGTTGGGGAGATTCAGAGGTCGTGTTTTTGGATCATTGTCAAGCGCGGTCCGCACTCCCGTTTTACGCGGTCCGTGCTACCCCAGCATGATCGCATGACTCTTTTACGTGGTCCGCGCCCCTTATTCAGTTGCACTGTTTCTAATTCATGAACTCAGTTGTGTCATGTAATTCACTTCATTTGCTTAAACTAACAATGTTAGATTTGTATTGTTTGTTGATCATGGTTAAGAAACGAGGAGAAAAAGTACAACACCTGGGAGGGGTGGTTCCTTCCGAGGGGGCAAAGGAATACGAATTGTTAAACTCACTCCCCAGGTTCGGGAGGACATCAAAAATTACCCGTAAGCTGATACAGGAAACTGATCCCGGAAAGACAATTTATTGACAATGATCTTCTTTCTCTCAACCCAAAGGTGCAAGAAAAATTCCGTAGTAGAGATGGTTGGGGTTTCTTCAAGGAGAGGTGTATTGACACCAACGAGCATATGGTGAAAGAGTTTTATTGTAATGTGTCTCATGTGGTTAAGGACACAAAGGCGATGCAGGTGTGGGACAAGATAGTGTTGTATGATGGGAAATCATTCCAAGAGGAGGATGAATCCAAATACTTGGCAAAGCTCGCAATGGGTGAGAGGTGCATCCTTAGTTGACCGAGTACTTGGCAACCCCGGGCATTGTTCCTAAATGGCTGAAGGCAGGGGAGAGGATTCTGCCGAACACTTTCAGTTTTGAAGCCAAA
Source organism: Nicotiana noctiflora (assembly GCA_032618575.1). Classification (NCBI taxonomy): domain Eukaryota; kingdom Viridiplantae; phylum Streptophyta; class Magnoliopsida; order Solanales; family Solanaceae; genus Nicotiana; species Nicotiana noctiflora. The sequence goes on along the minus strand of JASVEL010009256.1, from coordinate 136,681 downwards.
GGTTGGTTGACATTCGTTTGTAGCATACTTGATCCCTCCACACATGATCACTCAATTCCTTTGGCCCCGGCTCTACTTGTGGCATCTATCATGGTCGGGCTTCCTCTCAATGTGGGAAACATCATCTCAAGGGTGATCTTTGTGGTCGGACAGGAGACCAACACCAACTATCCCTTCCTAAACACTTTATCCTTGTATTTTAGAGATTTGGAGGTGAAGAAAAAGCGGATTGATGTCAAAGCAAAATCGGTGGCCCCCTATTCTTAGTATAGCCAGTTGGGTTCTGACAACCCATAATCCAAAGAGTATCAACCACCCACCTCTACCCTACCTGGCCAGTCTGAGGAGCTATCTGTGATCGATCTTTCTACAGATCCATCCACCATCCTTCCTAGTATTGCCGATGAGACATTACCCCCGGGTTCTTCTTCAGTATCTGGTCCTTCAACTTCAGCTGACTCGGAAGTCCCTTCTTCAAAGACTCACTAGTTCACTACCAGCCAGCTCAGTCAGTCTTTGGTCTGTTTGAACAACTGGATGTCAGTTGTGACATCTAAGTTGTCCACCTGGGCTAACCTCTGAGGCACAGTCAGCACAAACCACAATCCAGATTCCTCCTTCCATTGAGGAGACATTGAATAAGCTCCTGGCCAACTAGGAGAAGATTTTGGAGACCCATGCCAACTTGACTATAGCGGTAGACTCGCATGGCAAGGCTTTGAAGGAGCTTTCCAAGGAACATAAAAAAGACGAGAAAGTCAAGGGCATATCGAGAGTCGATAAGGAGGCTGCGAGCAGATGTGGACAAGCTTTTGGTGGACCAAATGCCATTAGACTTTCTATTAGGGGATCTAACTCTAGATCCTGTAACAGTTCAGCCATAGTATGAGGAGGAGTCTAGGCTCCCAAGGAAGAAGAGGAAGCTTCCTAGCACTGGGGTGTTGTGATAGAGGTGGCACAAGTTTATGAGGGTACCTCTAGTGCTCCACCAGATGTTCAGCCGATCCATGACCCGACCCCTATCCTAGTACCAGAGTAGGAGCAAGCAGAAGACCAGTCTGAGGTCCCTGTCACTACAGAGGATCAGGGGACAATTGATCAACCCATGCAGACGGATCAGGCTTGAGGAGCCATTCTATATCCTCTCTCTATTTGTTTGTGCATATTTTGGTAGTTGGCATTGGGGACAATGCCAGCGTTTATTCATGGGGTTGCGCCCTACTATTTTAATTCTGATACATTTGGATGACTGTACATATTTATTTGAGTTTTAGTTTATGTTTTTGAATTTGATAGTTGGCCTGTATATAACTTGTGATTTTGGCTACTTCTCTACTTATGTATATATTCATCCCCATTGTACATTCTACTCCCCATTGTACATATTCATTTGGTTATTCTGTTTTCGTTAACATTTTTCGTTAATAGCTTAGTAGTGAGGCTCATAGCCTTTTGTTTTGGTTTTGGCATTTTTAATAAGCCCTTGGTTTTCTTAATGCCACGGTTCTTTCCAAGGGTAGAGTGTTGTGCGAACTGGGTGGCTCTTCCTAATGATAGATGGCGTGACAACCTTCTTAAGGGTTTGAGTCCGTTTTTTATTTTTCTTCTTTTGATTTTTAATATTTTGTAGTTAAGGGGACCTCAAGAAAGCTTCACTAGGGCCTAACACATTTGCCTTTGATCCCATGGTGAAAGACATAATGTTGTGTTTATGATGGTGAAAGTAGTGGCCTTCAGATTCTTGTGTTGACTAAACCATCATCATATGGTCGTGTGGGGCCATTGTGCGATTGAATCATAACTAAGGTCATTGTGCGCCCTAGACTCAATATCTTTAGCAATCCTTGAGTGTGTTTGGTGAGAATTTGAATTGTGAGTCTAAGTTCTAAGCGGATGGTCTAGAACTTGCCCCGAGTGTTTGTTAAGGCAAAATCCTAGGTGAAATTTGGCGTAAGAAGTGATTATAGGCTCTCCTTGATCCAAAATTCTAAGATTGGACAATTCCATGACCTACCAATGAAATAATCCCTAGTTAACCACTTTGAGCCTTAAACCTTCTTATTTCAAGAACCAAAGCTACAAGCCTATACCCGTTCTTAATGATACCCTCTCTTGGCACCCAAATCTTTCCTTGAGTAGATGGCAAATATCTAAGTTTGGGGGGGGGGGACAAGAAAGGAAACAATGTGGAAAAAGGTACAAAAGCAAAAGAAAAGGAAGGCAATAAAAAGGGATAAAAGACAAGACAAAAAAAAAGACCAAATTGAATAAAGTCAAACTGGGGATTCAAAGAAAACAAAAGTGAAAAAGGTTGTGAAAAAGTAGAAAAAAGATAAATGTGTTGAATTGCATAAGAAAGAGTGACAGTGTGTCTCTCTAACCCCTTGAAAAAGAAGTGAATACTCAAATGAGTCAAGAAAGTGCGCCAAAATGAATCAAAAGAAGTGCTTGAGGGAAGATTGAACCCACTTGAACAAAACATATCCTACCCTTGCCCAAAAACCTTTACAATGACTTCACAAAAGCCCTATATGATCTTGAGTTGAACGGAACCTACATATGTGGATACTTACATAAGGGGAATGCTATGGTACCTTGAGCCGGACTTGTGACTTTCTTTGTGAGAGAAATGAGAGAACAATCCATCAACCTCGATATGTATGTCATAACTCTAAAAGGTGAGGTTCGCTTAGGGAGAGTTGAGGATGTGTGAGTTTGGGTTCCACAATGATCACGGTATTTGAGAAAAGCTCCTTGATGAAATGAGTCAACCCTTGATGCTCTTGTGTCGCACTTGATCTATAGTTTTGAAAAGCTTAAAATGTGTTAATGATGCATTCGTATTGAGGATAATTGTTTGTCCCAATTGATGCTTGTTGAGGTTACTTTAGGATAAGCTGGAATTACTTGGATGTTTTCCTTTGAGGGGTGGGTCTTATTTTATTTGGTTGAGGACAAGCAAAGGTTTAAGTTTAGGGGAGTTGATAACTGTGATTTTACCACGTTTTAGGCACATACTTGCCTCTGGTTTGTGTATTAATTTCCATAAAATAGTCCCAAAATGCTTACAAGTAGCGCTTGATTGCAGGTTTGAGCGACAAGATGACAAATGTCAAAAGTCGCCTCAAAATGGAGTGAAACCTGCCAAGTGTCAAAGACTAAGCAAAGTGTGGACCAGAGGACCTAGTGCGAACCGCACTATTTTGCTGCACGACCGCGCTAGGAGATTCATAGAGTACATAGTTCAAGGGGATCCTGTGTGGTCCGTGTCACACCTCCTTTTTATGCACCTACCCTGAAGGATAAATACATAAGGAATTTTTCCAATTTAAGTGACATTATTCGAAATGGGGTTATTTATTTATTTCAAAGTCGCCACTTGGGAAAGGATTGGATTTTGATGTCCCAAGTCACCGGTTTATCTTGAATCCCAAATCTAGAAAATTTTTGACGTTCCAAGTGAAGTCTGCGAACCAGAAATTCTAAGTAAGGAATTCTGTGGACCCGAGGGAAGGTGTTAGGCACCCCCGGATCTTGTGGTTCTAGCACGGTCGCTTAAACTGTTATAAATGGCTTAAAATCTGATTCTAATACATGTTATCCTACAGTGCAATTTTAAATATTATTTATCGTTTTATTATTATTTTGAATGAGAATTGCAACGTCATGAAAATACATCTCGAACCACGCCCCATCAATGTACCCGTGGTTATTGACATATTTCGACTTCGTTGAGATATGGATTTGGGTCACATAGATGTACACCCAATTTTAGGGAGGTAGCGTTATTAAAATACGCGCCTAAAGAGTCTAACGCATTATTATTTTCGGAGAGGACCGTGAAATTCACTAAACGGCCCATCCCGAATTTTAAATGTTTTATTTCAACCATTTATTGAAAGCCCCGTAATTTATATTTTTATTCGGCGAGGCTCGTCTCATCATTTTCATTTAAAGCTCAATTCTAAAGTGACTATGATTTTCTATTTTTTGTTGTCTCTAAAAGAGAAAATCTTAATTAATTTATCCTTATCCTAATACGAAACGAGCAATAATTTTAAACTAAATGTGCCATCAATCATAGAGGTAAGCCCGAAAAATATAATTCGAAACATTAGTCCACAAAAGAAATTAGCATAACATAAGCTTTGGCCCAAGCCCAAATGGAATTCTAGTTCACAGGAAATGAAGATATGTTAAGTAGTTCTATCATGCATTCAGTAATCAGCAAGAAAGAGGAGTAGTGCATGCCTATTAAAATTAAATAATACTGGTTATTAATTTCAAATTACATGCACAAACCTTCCTTCCTAATTATCTACTTTTGGGTTTCGTGATGTTATTAAGAGTAAAAGACAACTGGGAACTCATATTGAAGTTAGTATGATAACCATAAGTGTAAGCCTCAAACAAGTAAACTAATGATTTAACTAGGTGTTCTTGTGTACGAACAAGAGGCCTATTAATTGCAAAGTGATGGCATTACTGGACCAATACTCGAATGATTCGTGATTTTAAAAGTGAACTACAGTAATTAACGTCGAAACTCAACAAAACAAGGCTGATGTATCAACTTTCATTCATTGCTAACATGTTACTACACATAGGGATCACAGATTCCAGAACCACTATCTGTTTCAATTACCTTTTGATGTTCAACAACTAAATATACAGAAACTATAAATGACAAGACAAGGGAATGAATATTGGTCCCTTATTTAACTATAACATATAACTAGTAAGTATGAATTTAAGCTAAGAATCAATTTTACAGTCCCGAAGGTTCAAAGCAAAACAAATTCCTGACAAACTAAAATTAAACAAATACACGTCAGTTGACTGTCTATAACTATAAGCATGTAAATGAGCGTAGATAAGGAATATGACTTCATTTCACTCAAATTCATAGTTACATCGGGGTGAGCTCAAACTGTGTACCTGGTCAATGGAAACAAAGGAAAAGAAAGAGCAATCAGCAAGGTCAGTCAGTGACAGATTAACACCAGCAACAGCAACAGTCCAGACCAACAAATGACACCGATAGACCAAGAAAATGACTTAAAAATGCAGCAGCAACTTAGACCAAAAATCAACGACCAAAACCAATCAAATTCAAACCATGGGATGCAGTTTGACAAACAATTCTAGTCCCGGATCCACACTTGACCAAGCAATTGTAGGACAGAAACTGAAACCACTCAGAATATTTTAGACTCTGAAAAGTGAACTGGAAAATTGCTCAAAAGGGAATGATATTCTTAACACTATTCTTTAACCTTCTCTCAATAATTTAACTCTCAAAGCTCTCTCAAATACTAAAATAAACTAATTGCACCGAATCTCTATATGTGACGATCCAAAGGGTCATTACTTATTTTTCTCATCTGTTCCGTACTTCCGAGGCCTTGGAAACCTCTTTTTATATTGCCTCAATTCGCGTGCATAGTCGGGGCGCGTAGACGGATAATTTTTACATTAAAATATGTGAATTATGTGAAAAATGTAAAGAAATTTGATATTAATATGATTATAGTTGATTTTGGTCAATATTTTTGGTAAACGGACCCGAACCCGAGATCGGACAGTCCCGAAAGGTTCGTAGAAAAATATGGAACTCTGGCATGTGCCCGGAGTCAATATCCAAGGTCTAGAACCTGAGTAAATAGAATTTTTCTGTTAAATTATTTTTCTGAAATTAATAAGGAAAATTAGAATGAAAGTTCATTGAAAGACCATGGTAGAGGCGCGTATTTTGGTTCTGACGGCCAGTACAAGTCATATATACTGTTTAAGCACTTCCTGTAAAGTTTGGTTGAAAACGGACGTCGTTTGACTTGTTTCAGACATAAATAACTAAAGTTAAGGTTTATGAACTTTGATATGAAAAGTGATGATCTTGGGGATTAATTCGTGGAATTTGATGTTATTTTAGCGATTTGATCGCTCGAGCAAGTTCGTATGATATTTTTGAGTGAGTGAAAATATTTGGTCTGGAGCCCCGAGGGCTCGGGTGAGTTTCAGATAGGTAACGTGATGTTTTTGCACTTGGAAAAGCTACAGAAAATCTGCAGCAAGTGCAAAGTGATTTCCTTCTATGCGATTGCATAAGCATAGCTGCGATCGCACAAAGCAAAATTCGGGGGCTCCCCAAATCCTTCTGTGCGATCGCATTAGACTTCGTGCGATCGCATAGTTTGCCGTTTTCCTTCTACGTGATCGCACTACTCTCTACTGCGATCGCATTGTACAACCTCCCCCCCCCCTCACATTTTTCTTCAATGCGTTCGCATTGGTCTTTATGCGATCGCAGTGCTTGCTCCCATTACCCTATGCGATCGCAATGCCTTCTCCACGATCGTATAAGGCAATTTTGCCCAGTTAAATTTAATAAACGAGACAGAACCAGTAGCTACAGGACTTTCACCTTTTAATCACGAACCCTCTTCTCTCCCAAGCCCTAGGAAGCCATTAAAGCCCCCCAAGCTTCATGACCACTAGATTAAGTAATTTTCCGCTTATTTCCTTCACTTTTCCTTCATTAATTAACAAGTTTCTAAGCCTAAATCATGAAAGCAAGGCAGAAATCATGGGTTTTGAGCAAAGTTAGGGTTTTGAGAATTTTGGGTAATTCAACCCCAATTTGGGGTAGAATCTTAAAACAAATTATATATTTGCACTTGTGGGAGTTTGGGTGAATTTATTCTGGTTCGACCCTTGGGTTTTGACCAAGCGGGCCCGGGGTCGGTTTTACAATATTTGGACAGAATGTTAAAAAGACTTTCATTAGGCAATTGGGTTGGATTGTTGAGTAGTATTGATGATATTAAATAAATTGTGTATAGATACGATTGTATTGGAAAAAATTCGAAAGGAAAGGCATTGCTTGAGGACTGAGTTGGACGTAAACCTTCGAGGTAAGTGTATGGTCTAACCCTAGCTTGAGGGAATATAAATTGAGTCTTGTTGCTAATTGTTATGTGATCGAGTATGATGTATAGGCATGGTCATGAGTATCTATACATTGGTGTCTAGCATGACCTTGAGTCCTTAGAATATGAAATCCCATGTTATTGGAGAATGTCTATACACTGTGATAACGTGTGAATAGTAAATGATCATTAAAGTCTTGGAGCGCTGGCTCAGAATAGTAAAGTGAATCATAAGATGATTAATGTATAGAAAAAGAAAACGTTGTTGATTATTCCCTTGCCGGGACGTAAGTATTTAATGTTTATTCTCCCTTGCCAGGATGAGCGAACTATTAATTGTGCTCCCTTGCCGGGATGATTGAACTGTTCATTGTGCTCCCTTGCTGGGATGTTTGCTATGTATTTGTCTGCTGTGTGTCCCTTGATTTTGACTTTTTCTTGGGGACTCAGACTATTAAATGATATTGAGGAGCGGGTTGCACACCGCAACAATGATAAATGATAAATAATGTGGGTCGGGTTGCACACCACAACAAGTGATATGTGGAGCGGGTTGCATACCGCAACGATGGAAATTATGGAGCAGGTTGCACGCCGCAACAGTTGTTGATATATGCGGTTATGTCTAAATATTTATTTCATGTTTCATTGTGGAATTAAGCTATTTTTGGTTGTTACTCTGGATTACTGTTTATTTGTATATCCCCGCAGCATGTTCCCCCTCCCATGTTGTTGATTTATTGGTATTCGATTTTTTGTTGTATATTTTATAACTGCACATATTTATGTGGTGTCCAGCCTAACCTCATTATTACTTCGCCGGGGTTAGGCTAGGCATTTACCAGCACATGGGGCCGGTTGTGCTGATACTCTATTCGTTTTTGCACAGGTCCAGGTTTTGAGCAGCAGCAACAATAGTTCGATAGCAGGATCTTATTTACCACGAGACTGAGGTAGCTTGTGTCACGCCCCAAATCGAGGAACATGACCGGCACCTGACCAAGTTGCCCCAGTCAAGCGGACCTCGGTGCCTTTCATTCCCACGCGTTACACCTGTGATGATTGTTTCTCATTAACCAAATATATTACTAATCATAATTGATTTCACATTAAACAAATAAAACGATACGAGTGATTCATTAACAAGATTTCAATTTTTTTACAACGCCCGACATAACACCATATATATATACATAAGACTGGAGTCCCACAGTTTACATGTCTACAGAGCCTCTAGGATACAAAAGGGAGATACAATACTTGCCGGTAACAAGGCTCCGGCTATACCTTACAAAACCAAAATAAAATCCAAACCGAGTGGCATGAACCACACAAGGCCCCGTGGAAGAAAGGGGCTCACCAAAAACGGGCAGTGGAGGATGAAAGATACTACTGCCGATGAGCTGAAGTGCCTGCTACTGATCCACCTACAATCATAACACGAATGTAGCGTCCCCGGCAAAAGGGACGTCGGTACACTTGAATTGTACTGGTATGTATGGACAAACTTTGTCCCAAGTAAACTCAAGCCATTAAATTACATCAACAATTAATTAAGCCAACCAACCATGTTTCCACATTTTCCTCATTTCAAATAATTCTCACACAAAGCACTTTCTACGATCAACCAATTTAACAATAACCAATCAATCACGTAAAGCACAAGTAGTCAAACAAAGGGGCAATCGGTGCCCCACAGGTTGCAAACTCTCCTGTTGTCTCCTTTCACAATTTCACATTATTGATTTATGTATCAATTTTTAATAGCGATTTCGATCGTTTTCCATCCTTATTGTCCCTGACCACCCTTATTACCTCGGCCACCCTTATCACCCCAACCCACACCTTATTTCACCACGTTGCGGCGCGCAACACGACCCCGCCTTACAGTTGAAAACACAACAATTTCAAACAGCAGATAAGGTACTACACACAATTTCAACAAGTTCAAATAAGCAACTTACACATTGGTTCATATTCTCAATTTCTTCTCAAGCCAATATCAAAACCAAGTTACAAGTATTCCAAAATCGAAAATGCCCACATAATCATGTTCAACAATTTACCACAATTAAGGTGTTTCAAATCCCTTCCACAATAAGCCAAATATGCCATCACAATGGTTGTTCCCAATTCTTTACCAATCTCGATTACCTTCTTATCTTTCAATTCATATTTCATACCACACCACACGTAGTTCAACATCAATCAAATGCTCAACAAGGAAATCAAAGAATTTCGTAAAATTTCTTAATTTGACACATGCCAAAACAATTCGCACACATTTTGGGCGATTTTACAAGAATCAAAATTTGCCATACATACCTGGTGATGATCTTTCTTCCTACTTTATGCTTACCCAAGATATCCTACTCTTGCCAACCTTGTTCTTGAAGACTCTTACTTCTACTCACTTCTTTTTACTAGAAATCAAGTTCAATAATCATGCATGAGTGTAAAAATTCTATTTTCAAAAGCTATTTTATGCAAACCTCTCTTTACCCAATTAAAACTGAAAATCAAAGAAAATAGTTAGGGTTTTTACCTTGAAAATATTGGGGAAGTTGAATCCTTGCCCTAGAATCCCTTGGAATTAAGTAGTTGGAACAATCTTTGAAGATGAAGAACTTCTCTCTCTAAAAACCCTCTCTTCTCTCTCTAATTTTGGTGAGATGATATGATAAAATGAAGAAGAAAGGTGTTATATTAAAGAAGAGATCGGGTCAAAATGTTACAAAAATCGGGGCCGGGGTCAATTATGCGGTCACTATGCGACCGCAGAACCCACATGCGGTCCGCAAAGTGACCGCAAAATGGCCTCAAAGTTTATGCAGGTTCTGTTAAGGAATGCGGTGACTATGCGGACCGCATGTTGATTCTGCGGTCGCAAAAGTGCACCGCAGATTTGACATGCGATCGCATATCGACCGCACTTTTGACACGATTTTGGGCAACTCACTGGAACGTTTTGCGGCAAGAATGCGGTCCGCATGTCAGGGTTTTGCGATCGCATTCTTGACCGCAAATTGAACACTTTTCGGAAAAATTAATTCTCTACATTTTTGAAACTTAAATCACTACCAAGGATCCGAACCGCGGCGAGCAAGCTCGCCGCGAAGAATTCTACGCATTCCTAACACATTATTCAGATCATGACACTATAGCTACTAGGTTGTATGCACAAAAATTTTACGGGGCCTTACATCCCCTCCCCCTTAAGATCATTCGTCCTCGAATGAGGATTTTGAAATAAATGAGTTGGTTTTGAAAGACATGATATGCAACCATCAAAATTTTGACTAACTCTTATATTTTAGAAAAATTTCGCCGGAGTTTCCTTTGTATTATGGACATATCCACCTGTCAGAGGGCCCCCGAAACACATTACCAAACAATAATATACAACTTCAACACTTTTCACAACTGGTATACACTTTCTTACCTCAACGAATGCACATATTCTATCACATTGTTACAATTTCACAGAAACTAGTCACTTCAATGAATTCTTACCTTATTAAACCAATTTAACACCATGTACACTCAACAAACCATTACCAATCTACACTTACTATTAGTCGCTTATTTAACACGTAAATCTTTATAAGGCTTTCATTTATCAAGAAAGGCTCAAATGACCCAAATGTGACAACACATTAAATTCATTACAAAATGAAGGAGACTTTACTAACACTAAGAGGGAAACAACTTAGGCAAGATGACAGTTACTAGGAGTAGGAGGGTCACCTAATTTCTTCTAGGCTTGATCGAACAAATGGGGGTACTTCTCTTTCATCTCTTTTTCGGCTTCCCATGTGGCCTCCTCAACTTGTTGACTTCGCCACAATACTTTAACGGAGGCAACTTCCTTATTTCTCAACTTACGGACTTGCCTATCAAGAATGGCAACTGGAACCTCTTCATTAACCTCTATAGCTTCGACTGGCATGATGGTGGATGGATCTCCAATCACTTTCTTCAACATGGACACATGGAATACCGGATGCACTGATGACATCTCGGGAGGCAACTCTAGCCTATAAGCAACTTGACCAATCCTTTGAACGATCCGATATGGCCCGACATACCTAGGACTCAATTTCCCTTTCTTTCCGAATCGCATGACTCCCTTCATAGGAGATACCCTCAAGAACACCCAATCATCGACTTGAAACTCCAAATACCTTCGACGAACGTCTTCATAGGACTTTTGACGACTCTGTGCTGTTTTCATTCTCTCCTGAATAACTTTGACCTTTTCCATAGCTTCGTACACCATATCCGGCCCTAGCAATTCCGCTTCACCTACCTCAAACCACCCGATTGGCGATCTACATCTTCTCCCGTACAATGCCTCAAACGGGGCCATTTGAATGCTAGCATGATAGCTGTTATTGTAAGCAAATTCTATCAGTGGCAAGTGTTCATCCCAATTACCTTTAAAATCTAAGACACAAGCCCGCAACATATCTTCAAGTGTCTGAATGGTCCGCTCGGCCTGTCCATCGGTCTGTGGATGGAAAGCTGTGCTGAGATTCACCTGAGTTCCCAAACCTTGCTGAAACTTCTTCCAAAAGTTAGCTGTGAACTGAGCCCCGCGATCTGAGATGATAGAAAGTGGAGTTCCATGAAGCCTTACTATCTCGTTGATGTACAATCTTGCATATTGCTCCGCAGTATCAGTGGACTTGACAGGCAGGAAGTGAGCTGATTTGGTGAGTCGATCTACTATCACCCATACTGAATCGAACTTACGCTGAGTGCGAGGTAACCCCACCACGAAATCCATATTGATCATCTCCCATTTCCACCTTGGTATTTCTATAAGTTGAGTTAATCCACCAGGCCGTTGATGCTCGGCCTTCACTTGTTGACAGTTCGGACATTTAGCTACAAAGCCTGCCACATCCCATTTCATACCGTTCCACCAATAAATCTCCTTGAGATCGTGATACATTTTCGTTGAACCAGGGTGCACAGAATACCTGGAAGTATGAGCCTCTGCCATCACTCTTTCCCGAAGCTCGTCCACATCCGGAACACATAGCCTATCTTGACACCGCAATACACCATCTTCGCTGCTGAGTACAAATGCTGAGGTCTTGTCATCCATGACTGCTTCCTTCGCCCGAACCAATGCTGGATCCATGAACTGTTTTTCCTTGATTTCCGCGACCAATGATGATTCTCCTCCATTATGCACCAAGATATCCCCCTCGTCTGACGCCGAAATACGAACCCCCAAGCTGGCTAATTGGTAGACCTCTCGAGCCAGGGGTCTCCGATCCACACCCAAATGAGCCAAACTACCCATGGATTTCCGACTAAGAGCGTCAGCTACCACATTTGCCTTCCCTGGATGGTACAATATGTCCACATCATAGTCCTTGAGTAGTTCTAACCACCGCCGCTGTCTCAGATTCAGCTCTTTCTGCTTGAACAAATACTGGAGGCTCTTGTGGTCCGAAAACACATCTACATGAACCCCATAAAGATAGTGTCGCCATATTTTCAAGGCAAACACAACAGCTGCAAGTTCCAAATCATGCGTCGGATAATTCTTCTCATGGTTCTTGAGTTGTCTGGAAACATAAGCTATAACCTTTCCGTGCTGCATCAATACACATCCCAAACCGACTCTGGAGGCATCACAATAGACTACAAATCCCTCTGTGCCTTCTGGCAAGGCCAATACTGGTGCCGAGGTCAATCTTGACTTCAATTCTTGGAAACTTTTCTCACATGCTTCGGACCACTGGAACTTAACTGCTTTCCGCGTCAATTTAGTCAATGGGGAGGCGAGGGTTGAGAATCCCTCTACAAACCTCCGATAGTACCCTGCCAGACCCAAAAAGCTGCGAATCTCTGTCGGGGTCGTGGGTCTAGGCCAATCTTTCACTGCCGCAATCTTCCGAGGATCCACCATAATTCCCTCACTGGAAATAACATGCCCTAGAAAAGCTACGGACTCCAACCAAAACTCACATTTTGAGAACTTGGCATACAATTGATGCTGAAGAAGGGTCTGCAATGCTGCTCTGAGGTGAACGGCATGATCTTCCCTGCTCCGAGAGTAGATGAGAATATCGTCAATGAATACAATCACAAAGGAATCTAGGAATGGCTTGAAAACCCGATTCATAAGGTCCATGAAAGCTGCTGGGGCATTGGTTAGCCCAAAAGACATGACCAAAAACTCGAAGTGACCATAACGAGTTCGAACCATGACACCACAGCTACTAGGTTTTATGCACAAAAATTGTAAATCAATCTTTGAGAAGAACTTCGCTCCCTGCAATTGGTCAAACGGATCATCCACTCGAGGCAAAGGATATTTATTCTTGATGGTGACTTTGTTGAGCTGCCGATAATCAATACACATTCGAAGTGACCCATCCTTCTTTCGGACAAAGAGAACCGGAGCACCCCACGGCGACACACTCGGTCGTATGAACCCTTTCTCTAATAAATCCCTCAGCTGCTCCTTTAACTCCCTTAACTCTGCCGGCGCCATTCTGTAAGGTGGAATGGATATTGGCTGAGTATCTGGCAATACGTCAATTCCGAAATCAATCTCCCTATCCGGCGGGATGCCTGGAAGCTCATATGGAAACACTTCAGGAAATTCATTCACAATTGGCACGGACTCGAGGGTAGGCACATCTGAGGTGTTGTCCGTTACCCGAATCAGGTGATAAATACACCCTTTCTTAATCATCTTCGAAGCCTTAAGGTAGGAAATAAACCTACCCGTTGGCACCACACCATTTCCTCTCCATTCAATAACTGGCTCGTTAGGGAACTCGAGCCTCATAACTCTCGTTCGACAATCAAGTTTGGCAAAGCACGAATAGAGCCAATCCATCCCCATAATTACATCAAAATCTACCATCCCAAGCTCAATAAGATCGGCTGTGGTATCACGACCACCCACCGTAACAACACAATTCCTATAGACTCGTGAGGCTGTAATAGAATCACCGATTGGAGTCGACACAGAGAACGGCTCATGAAGCCGTTCGGGTACTATCCCAAAACTTGAAGCAATGAATGGAGTAACATAAGACAAGGAGGACCCTGGATCAATAAGGGCATAGCAATCAATAGTCTGAACAGACATGATACCTGTAACAACATCTGGAGAACCCTCGGCATTTTGGCGGCCACTCAATGCATAGAATCGGCTAGGTCCACCCCTACCACGAGCTCCACCCCTAGCTGCACCACGCCCTGCTGATGCTGGAGTACGCGCTGATGATGTAGCAGCTGAAGAACCGGATGACTGAGCAGATCCCCTACCTATACCCTGACGGGGTGCACGGCAGTCCCGCTGAATGTGACCTCTCACCCCGCACCCGAAGCACACTGGAAGGTCAAGGTAGCAAGTTTCCGTATGAAATCTCCCACACTTGGGGCATGTAGGTCTCCCCTGCTGCTGGGATCTCACCCCAGGATGACCAGACTGACGAGACCTCCTGCTGTCCGAACCAGGTCTCGAGTAACTGCCCTGCTGATGACTGTGCACGGATGGCGGTGCACTCGCGGAGGACCGAGCATATGACTGGGATGGCCCTGATGACCCCTTCCCTGGAAGTGATCTCCCTGAACGACCCATTGACCGGGCCCTGCTGCTACTTTCTCTTTCTGCACGAATCTTCAATTTCCTGGCCTCTGTGGCCTGAGCAAATCCCACAATCCTCCCATAGTTCATGTCTGAGTGCAAAGCTGCTGTGGCGGCCTCATTCACTACCAAAGGGCTAAGGCCCCGAACAAACCGTCGAACCCGGGCATCCATGGTCGATACTAAATGAGGAGCGTACTTGGACAACCTTACGAACTCCATGTGATACTCCCAAACACTCATACGACCCTGTTTGAGAACCTCGAACTCAGTGGCACGGGCTGCCATTGCCTCAGCAGGTAAGAAGTGGTCCATAAATGCATCCACGAACTCATCCCATCCGGCCGGAGGGCTCCCTTCCTCACGGGAATCCTCCCAGCATTTCGAACCCCGAACGTGCCGCTCCCTTCGGCCTGTGAGAGGCCAACTCTACCCCCTATATCCGTAGCCTTCATCACTCGCTGAGGGTCTTGTATATCTCGTCGAGGAATTCCGTGGGTCGGCCTGCGGATCGGTGCACGAAAATTCGGAGGGGCCAATCGCAAGAGCTGGTGGACTCTGGAGCCAAAGGATCTCCCTGTCCGCTGGAGGATGCGGGGGCATCATGGGATCTCCGGGCCTGGGCGGCCACTAGCTGTGTTAACATATGGTTGGCTCCCCTAAGTTCATAATTAGAGATACCAGAGCCCGAAGCGGGAACTGTATCTGAGTCAGGAACACCGGCGGGAGGAATGGTGGCATCCTCTGCCGCAGCTGGAATAGTGACACTTGGGTTTTGAACAGATGGGCCAGGCAAATTCGGGACCGGTGGGTCATTCTCTCCCACGGCATCGGGTACATGATTAACGGCTGCACTTGGGCCGGCATTGGCCCTAAGGCCGAGTCTAGCCTTCTTCTTGGGTGCCATATTCTGAAAATTTGGGAACAAGGCACGAATTAGACACAGGATATCTCCATATTGCACTTTACCGCACGATATAGATTAACAAAGAAGTAGGTAAATTCCTAAATGCCCGTGTAGCCCCCTACTTATATGATGTGGTCGACAACACACCTATAAGAAGGGCACTACTAGACACGGCTCCGAGACATCCTAGGACACTTTAAAACCTTAAGCTCTGATACCAAGTTTGTCACGCCCCAAATCGAGGAACATGACCGGCGCCTGACCGGGTTGCCCCAGTCAAGCGGACCTGGGTGCCTTTCATTCCCACGCGTTACCCCTGTGATGATTGTTTCTCATTAACCAAATATATTACTAATCATAATTGATTTCACATTAAACAAATAAAACGATACGAGTGATTCATTAACAAGATTTCAATTTTTTTACAACGCCCGACATAACACCATATATATATATACATAAGACTGGAGTCCCACAGTTTACATGTCTACAGAGCCTCTAGGATACAAAAGGGAGATACAATACTTGCCGGTAACAAGGCTCCGGCTATACCTTACAAAACCAAAATGAAATCAAAACCGAGTGGCATGAACCACACAAGGCCTCGAGGAAGAAAGGGGCTCACCAAAAACGGGCAGTGGAGGATGAAAGATACTACTGCCGATGAGTTGAAGTGCCTGCTACTGATCCACCTACAATCATAACACGAATGCAGCGCCCCCGGCAAAAGGGACGTCAGTACACTTGAATTGTACTGGTATGTATGGACAAACTTTGTCCCAAGTAAACTCAAGCCATTTAATTACATCAACAATTAATTAAGCCAACCAACCATGTTTCCACATTTTCCTCATTTCAAATAATTCTCACACAAAGCACTTTCTACGATCAACCAATTTAACAATAACCAATCAATCACGTAAAGCACAAGTAGTCAAACAAAGGGGCAATCGGTGCCCCACAGGTTGCAAACTCTCCTGCTGTCTCCTTTCACAATTTCACATTATTGATTTATGTATCAATTTTCAATAGCGATTTCGATCGCTTTCCATCCTTATTGCCCCTGACCACCCTTATTACCTCGGCCACCCTTATCACCCCAACCCACACCTTATTTCCCCACGTTGCGGCGCGCAACACGACCCCGCCTTACAGTTGAAAACACAACAATTTCAAACAGGAGATAAGGTACTACACACAATTTCAACAAGTTCAAATAAGCAACTTACACATTGGTTCATGTTCTCAATTTCTTCTCAAGCCAATATCAAAACCAAGTTACAAGTATTCCAAAATCGAAAATGCCCACATAATCATGTTCAACAATTTACCACAATTAAGGTGTTTCAAATCCCTTCCACAATAAGCCAAATATGCCATCACAATGGTTGTTCCCAATTCTTTACCAATCTCGATTACCTTCTTATCTTTCAATTCATATTTCATACCACACCACACGTAGTTCAACATCAATCAAATGCTCAACAAGGAAATCAAAGAATTTCGTAAAATTTCTCAATTTGACACATGCCAAAACAATTCGCACACATTTTGGGCGATTTTACAAGAATCAAAATTTGCCATACATACCTGGTGATGATCTTTCTTCCTACTTTATGCTTACCCAAGATATCCTACTCTTGCCAACCTTGTTCTTGAAGACTCTTACTTCTACTCACTTTTTTTTACTAGAAATCAAGTTCAATAATCATGCATGAGTGTAAAAATTCTATTTTCAAAAGCTATTTTATGCAAACCTCTCTTTACCCAATTAAAACTGAAAATCAAAGAAAATAGTTAGGGTTTTTACCTTGAAAATATTGGGGAAGTTGAATCCTTGCCCTAGAATCCCTTGGAATTAAGTAGTTGGAACAATCTTTGAAGATGAAGAACTTCTCTCTCTAAAAACCCTCTCTTCTCTCTCTAATTTTGGTGAGATGATATGATAAAATGAAGAAGAAAGGTGTTATATTAAAGAAGAGATCGGGTCAAAATGTTACAAAAATCTGGGCCGGGGTCAAATATGCGGTCACTATGCGACCGCAGAATCCACATGCGGTCCGCAAAGTGACCGCAAAATGGCCTCAAAGTTTATGCAGGTTCTGTTAAGGAATGCGGTCACTATGCGGACCGCATGTTGATTCTGCGGTCGCAAAAGTGCACCGCAGATTTGACATGCGATCGCATATCGACCGCACTTTTGACACGATTTTGGGCAACTCACGGAACGTTTTGCGGCAAGAATGCGGTCCGCATGTCAGGTTTGCGATTGCATTCTTGACCGCAAATTGAACACTTTTCGGAAAAATTAATTCTCTACATTTTTGAAACTTAAATCACTACCAAGGGTCCGAACCGCGGCGAGCAAGCTCGCCGCGAAGAATTCTACGCATTCCTAACACATTATTCGGACCATGACACCACAGGCTACTAGGTTTTATGCACCAAAAATTTTACGGGGCCTTACATCCTCCCCCCTTAAGATCATTCGTCCTCGAATGAGGATTTTGAAATAAATGAGTTGGTTTTGAAAGACATGATATGCAACCATCAAAATTTTGACTAACTCTTATATTTTAGAAAAATTTCGCCGGAGTTTCCTTTGTATTATGGACATATCCACCTGTCAGAGGGCCCCCGAAACACATTACCAAACAACAATACACAAATACAACACTTTTCACAACTGGTATACACTTTCTTACCTCAACGAATGCACATATTCTATCACATTGTTACAATTTCACAGAAACTAGTCACTTCAATGAATTCTTACCTTATTAAACCAATTTAACACCATGTACACTCAACAAACCATTACCAATCTACACTTACTATTAGTCGCTTATTTAACACGTAAATCTTTATAAGGCTTTCATTTATCAAGAAAGGCTCAAATGACCCAAATGTGACAACACATTAAATTCATTACAAAATGAAGGAGACTTTACTAACACTAAGAGGGAAACAACTTAGGCAAGATGACAGTTACTAGGAGTAGGAGGGTCACCTAATTTCTTCTAGGCTTGATCGAACAAATGGGGGTACTTCTCTTTCATCTCTTTTTCGGCTTCCCATGTGGCCTCCTCAACTTGTTGACTTCGCCACAATACTTTAACGGAGGCAACTTCCTTATTTCTCAACTTACGGACTTGCCTATCAAGAATGGCAACTGGAACTTCTTCATATGACAAATCTTCATTAACCTCAATAGCCTCGACTGGCATGATGGTGGATGGATCTCCAATCACTTTCTTCAACATGGACACATGGAATACCGGATGCACTGATGACATCTCAGGAGGCAACTCTAGCCTATAAGCAACTTGACCAATCCTTTGAACGATCCGATATGGCCCGACATACCTAGGACTCAATTTCCCTCTCTTTCCGAATCGCATGACTCCCTTCATAGGAGATACCCTCAAGAACACCCAATCATCGACTTGAAACTCCAAATACCTTCGACGAACGTCTGCATAGGACTTTTGACGACTCTGTGCTGTTTTCATTCTCTCCTGAATAACCTTGACCTTTTCCATAGCTTCGTACACCATATCCGGCCCTAGCAATTCCGCTTCACCTACCTCAAACCACCCGATTGGCGATCTACATCTTCTCCCGTACAATGCCTCAAATGGGGCCATCTGAATGCTAGCATGATAGCTGTTATTGTAAGCAAATTCTATCAGTGGCAAGTGTTCATCCCAATTACCTTTAAAATCTAAGACACAAGCCCGCAACATATCTTCAAGCGTCTGAATGGTCCGCTCGGCCTGTCCATCGGTCTGTGGATGGAAAGCTGTGCTGAGATTCACCCGAGTTCCCAAACCTTGCTGAAACTTCTTCCAAAAGTTAGCGGTGAACTGAGCCCCGCGATCTGAGATGATAGAAAGTGGAGTTCCATGAAGCCTTACTATCTCCTTGATGTACAATCTTGCATATTGCTCCGCAGTATCAGTGGACTTGACAGGCAGGAAGTGAGCTGATTTGGTGAGTCGATCTACTATCACCCATACTGAATCGAACTTACGCTGAGTGCGAGGTAACCCCACCACGAAATCCATATTGATCATCTCCCATTTCCACCTTGGTATATCTATAAGCTGAGTTAATCCACCAGGTCGTTGATGCTCGGCCTTCACTTGTTGACAGTTCGGACATTTAGCTACAAAGCCTGCCACATCCCTTTTCATACCGTTCCACCAATAAATCTCCTTGAGATCGTGATACATTTTCGTTGAACCAGGGTGCACAGAATACCTGGAAGTATGAGCCTCTGCCATCACTCTTTCCCGAAGCTCGTCCACATCCGGAACACATAGCCTATCTTGACACCGCAATACACCATCTTCGCTGCCGAGTACAAATGCTGAGGTCTTGTCATTCATGACTGCTTCCTTCACCCGAACCAATGCTGGATCCATGAGCTGTTTTTCCTTGATTTCCGCGACCAATGATGATTCTGCTCCATTATGCACCAAGATATCCCCCTCGTCTGACGCCGAAATATGAACCCCCAAGCTGGCTAATTGGTAGACCTCTCGAGCCAGGGGTCTCTGATCCACACCCAAATGAGCCAAACTACCCATGGATTTCCGACTAAGAGCGTCAGGCTACCACATTTGCCTTCCCTGGATGGTACAATATGTCCACATCATAGTCCTTGAGTAGTTCTAACCACCGCCGCTGTCTCAGATTCAGCTCTTTCTGCTTGAACAAATACTGGAGGCTCTTGTGGTCCGAAAACACATCTACATGAACCCCATAAAGATAGTGTCGCCATATTTTCAAGGCAAACACAACAGTTGCAAGTTCCAAATCATGCGTCGGATAATTCTTCTCATGGTTCTTGAGTTGTCTGGAAGCATAAGCTATAACCTTTCCGCGCTGCATCAATACACATCCCAAACCGACTGTGGAGGCATCACAATAGACTACAAATCCCTCTGTGCCTTCTGGCAAGGCCAATACTGGTGCCGAGGTCAATCTTGACTTCAGTTCTTGGAAACTTTTCTCACATGCTTCGGACCACTGGAACTTAACTGCTTTCTGCGTCAATTTAGTCAATGGGGAGGCGAGGGTTGAGAATCCCTCTACAAACCTTCGATAGTACCCTGCCAGACCCAAAAAGCTGCGAATCTCTGTCGGGGTCGTGGGTCTAGGCCAATCTTTCACTGCCGCAATCTTCTGAGGATCCACCATAATTCCCTCACTGGAAATAACATGCCCTAGAAAAGCTACGGACTCCAACCAAAACTCACATTTTGAGAACTTGGCATACAATTGATGCTGAAGAAGGGTCTGCAATGCTGCTCCGAGGTGAACGGCATGATCTTCCCTGCTCCGAGAGTAGATGAGAATATCGTCAATGAATACAATCACAAAGGAATCTAGGAATGGCTTGAAAACCCGATTCATAAGGTCCATGAAAGCTGCTTGGGCATTGGTTAGCCCAAAAGACATGACCAAAAACTCGAAGTGACCATAACGAGTTCTGAAGGCGGTCTTAGGAATATCCTGCTCCCTGATTTTCAACTGGTGGTACCCGGACCGTAAATCAATCTTTGAGAAGAACTTCGCTCCCTGCAATTGGTCAAACAGATCATCCACTCGAGGCAAAGGATATTTATTCTTGATGGTGACTTTGTTGAGCTGCCGATAATCAATACACATTCGAAGTGACCCATCCTTCTTTCGGACAAAGAGAACCGGAGCACCCCACGGCGACACACTCGGTCGTATGAACCCTTTCTCTAATAAATCCCTCAGCTGCTCCTTTAACTCCCTTAACTCTGCTGGCGCCATTCTGTAAGGTGGAATGGATATTGGCTGAGTATCTGGCAATACGTCAATTCCGAAATCAATCTCCCTATCCGGTGGGATGCCTAGAAGCTCATCTGGAAACACTTCAGGAAATTCATTCACAATTGGCACGGACTCGAGGGTAGGCACATCTGAGGTGGTGTCCGTTACCCGAACGAGGTGATAGATACACCCTTTCTTAATCATCTTCGAAGCTTTAAGGTAGGAAATAAACCTACCCCTTGGCACTACACCATTTCCTCTCCATTCAATAACTGGCTCGTTAGGGAACTCGAGCCTCATAACTCTCGTTCGACAGTCAAGTTTGGCAAAGCACGAATAGAGCCAATCCATCCCCATAATTACATCAAAATCTACCATCCCAAGCTCAATAAGAACGGCTGTGGTATCACGACCACCCACCGTAACAACACAATTCCTATAGACTCGTGAGGCCGTAATAGAATCACCGATTGGAGTCGACATAGAGAACGGCTCATGAAGCTGTTCGGGTACTATCCCAAAACTTGAAGCAATGAATGGAGTAACATAAGACAAGGAGGACCCTGGATCAATAAGGGCATAGCAATCAATAGTATGAACAGACATGATACCTGTAACAACATCTGGAGAAGCCTCGGCATTTTGGCGGCCACTCAATGCATAGAATCGGCTAGGTCCACCCCTACCCTGAGCTCCACCCCTAGTTGCACCACGCCCTGCTGATGCTGGAGTACGCGCTGATGATGTAGCAGCTGAAGAACCGGATGACTGAGCAGACCCCCTACCTATACCCTGACGGGGTGCACGGCAGTCCCGCTGAATGTGACCTCTCACCCCGCACCCGAAGCACACTAGAAGGTCATGGTAGCAAGTTTCTGTATGAAATCTCCCACACTTGGGGCATGTAGGTCTCCCCTGCTGCTGGGATCTCACCCCAGGATGACCAGACTGACGAGACCTCCTGCTGTCTGAACCGGGTCTCGAGTAACTGCCCTGCTGATGACTGTGCACGGATGGCGGTGCACTCGCGGAGGACTGAGCATATGACTGGGATGGCCCTGATGACCCCTTCCCTGGAAGTGATCTCCCTGAACGACCCATTGACCGGGCCCTGCTGCTACTTTCTCTTTCCTGCACGAATCTTCAATTTCCTGGCCTCTGTGGCCTGAGCAAATCCCACAATCCTCCCATAGTTCATGTCTGAGTGCAAAGCTGCTGTGGCGGCCTCATTCACTACCAAAGGGCTAAGGCCCCGAACAAACCGTCGAACCCGGGCATCCATGGTCGATACTAAATGAGGAGCGTACTTGGACAACCTTACGAACTCCATGTGATACTCCCAAACACTCATACTGGCCCTGTTTGAGAACCTCGAACTCGGTGGCACGGGCTGCCATTGCCTCCGCAGGTAAGAAGTGGTCCATAAATGCATCCACGAACTCATCCCATCTGGCCGGAGGGCTCCCTTCCTCACGGGAATCCTCCCACATTTCGAACCATGAACGTGCCGCTCCGTTCAGCCTGTAAGAGGCCAACTCTACCCCCTCTATATCTGTAGCCTTCATCACTCTGAGGGTCTTGTATATCTCATCAAGGAATTCCTGTGGGTCGGCCTCTGGATCGGTGCCTGAAAATTCTGGAGGGGCCAATCGCAAGAATTGATGGACTCTGGAGCCAAAGGAATCTCCCTGTCCGCTGGAGGATGCAGGGGCATCATGGGATCTCTGGGCCTGGGCAGCCACTAACTGTGTTAACATATGGTTGGCTCCCCTAAGTTCATAATTAGAGATACCAGAGCCCGAAGCGGGAACTGTATCTGAGTCAGGAGCACTGGCAGGAGGAATGGTGGCATCCTCTGCCGCAGCTGGAATAGGGACACTTGGGTTTTGAACAGATGGGCCAAGCAAATTCGGGACTGGTGGGTCATTCTCTCCCACGGCATCGGGTACATGATTAACAGCTGCACTTGGGCCGGCATTGGCCCTAAGGCCGAGTCTAGCCTTCTTCTTAGGTGCCATATTCTGAAAATTTGGGAACAAGGCACGAATTAGACACGGATATCTCCATATTGCACTTTACCGCACGATATAGATTAACAAAGAAGTAGGTAAATTCCTAAATGCCCGTGTAGCCCCCTACTTATATGATGTGGTCGACAACACACCTATAAGAAGGGCACTACTAGACACGGCTCCGAGACATCCTAGGACACTTTAAAACCTTAAGCTCTGATACCAAGTTTGTCACGCCCCAAATCGAGGAACATGACCGGCGCCTGACCGGGTTGCCCCAGTCAAGCGGACCTAGGTGCCTTTCATTCCCACGCGTTACCCCTGTGATGACTGTTTCTCATTAACCAAATATATTACTAATCATAATTGATTTCACATTAAACAAATAAAACGATACGAGTGATTCATTAACAAGATTTCAATTTTTTTACAACGCCCGACATAACACCATATATATATACATAAGACTGGAGTCCCACAGTTTACATGTCTACAGAGCCTCTAGGATACAAAAGGGAAATACAATACTTGCCGGTAACAAGGCTCCGGCTATACCTTACAAAACCAAAATGAAATCCAAACCGAGTGGCATGAACCACACAAGGCCCCGAGGAAGAAAGGGGCTCACCAAAAACGGGCAGTGGAGGGTGAAGAATACTACTGCCGATGAGCTGAAGTGCCTGCTACTGATCCACCTACAATCATAACACGAATGTAGCGTCCCCGGCAAAAGGGACATTAGTACACTTGAATTGTACTGGTATGTATGGACAAACTTTGTCCCAAGTAAACTCAAGCCGTTAAACAAGGATCACGATGACAAGAAGCCAGCCAACCATGTTTCCACATTTTCCTCATTTCAAATAATTCTCACACAAAGCACTTTCTACGATCAACCAATTTAACAATAACCAATCAATCACGTAAAGCACAAGTAGTCAAACAAAGGGGCAATCGGTGCCCCACAGGTTGCAAACTCTCCTGCTGTCTCCTTTCACAATTTCACATTATTGATTTATGTATCAATTTTCAATAGCGATTTCGATCGCTTTCCATCCTTATTGCCCCTGACCACCCTTATTACCTCGGCCACCCTTATCATCCCAACCCACACCTTATTTCACCACGTTGCGGCGCGCAACACGACCCCGCCTTACAGTTGAAAACACAACAATTTCAAACAGGAGATAAGGTACTACACACAATTTCAACAAGTTCAAATAAGCAACTTACACATTGGTTCATGTTCTCAATTTCTTCTCAAGCCAATATCAAAACCAAGTTACAAGTATTCCAAAATCGAAAATGCCCACATAATCATGTTCAACAATTTACCACAATTAAGGTGTTTCAAATCCCTTCCACAATAAGCCAAATATGCCATCACAATGGTTGTTCCCAATTCTTTACCAATCTCGATTACCTTCTTATCTTTCAATTCATATTTCATACCACACCACACGTAGTTCAACATCAATCAAATGCTCAACAAGGAAATCAAAGAATTTCGTAAAATTTCTCAATTTGACACATGCCAAAACAATTCGCACACATTTTGGGCGATTTTACAAGAATCAAAATTTGCCATACATACCTGGTGATGATCTTTCTTCCTACTTTATGCTTACCCAAGATATCCTACTCTTGCCAACCTTGTTCTTGAAGACTCTTACTTCTACTCACTTTTTTTTACTAGAAATCAAGTTCAATAATCATGCATGAGTGTAAAAATTCTATTTTCAAAAGCTATTTTATGCAAACCTCTCTTTACCCAATTAAAACTGAAAATCAAAGAAAATAGTTAGGGTTTTTACCTTGAAAATATTGGGGAAGTTGAATCCTTGCCCTAGAATCCCTTGGAATTAAGTAGTTGGAACAATCTTTGAAGATGAAGAACTTCTCTCTCTAAAAACCCTCTCTTCTCTCTCTAATTTTGGTGAGATGATATGATAAAATGAAGAAGAAAGGTGTTATATTAAAGAAGAGATCGGGTCAAAATGTTACAAAAATCCGGGCCGGGGTCAAATATGCGGTCACTATGCGACCGCAGAATCAACATGCGGTCCGCATAGTGACCGCAGAATGGCTCAAAAAATTACGCAGGTTCTGTTAAGGAATGCGGTCACTATGCGGACCGCATGTTGATTCTGCGGTCGCAAAAGTGCACCGCAGATTTGACATGCGATCGCATATCGACCGCACTTTTGACACGATTTTGGGCAACTCACGGAACGTTTTGCGGCAAGAATGCGGTCCGCATGTCAGGTTTGCGATTGCATTCTTGACCGCAAATTGAACACTTTTCGGAAAAATTAATTCTCTACATTTTTGAAACTTAAATCACTACCAAGGGTCCGAACCGCGGCGAGCAAGCTCGCCGCGAAGAATTCTACGCATTCCTAACACATTATTCGGACCATGACACCACGGCTACTAGGTTTTATGCACAAAAATTTTACGGGGCCTTACATCTTCCCCCCCTTAAGATCATTCGTCCTCGAATGAGGATTTTGAAATAAATGAGTTGGTTTTGAAAGACATGATATGCAACCATCAAAATTTTGACTAACTCTTATATTTTAGAAAAATTTCGCCGGAGTTTCCTTTGTATTATGGACATATCCACCTGTCAGAGGGCCCCCGAAACACATTACCAAACAATAATATACAACTTCAACACTTTTCACAGCTGGTATACACTTTCTTACCTCAACGAATGCACATATTCTATCACATTGTTACAATTTCACAGAAACTAGTCACTTCAATGAATTCTTACCTTATTAAACCAATTTAACACCATGTACACTCAACAAACCATTACCAATCTACACTTACTATTAGTCGCTTATTTAACACATAAATCTTTATAAGGCTTTCATTTATCAAGAAAGGCTCAAATGACCCAAATGTGACAACACATTAAATTCATTACAAAATGAAGGAGACTTTACTAACACTAAGAGGGAAACAACTTAGGCAAGATGACAGTTACTAGGAGTAGGAGGGTCACCTAATTTCTTCTAGGCTTGATCGAACAAATGGGGGTACTTCTCTTTCATCTCTTTTTCGGCTTCCCATGTGGCCTCCTCAACTTGTTGACTTCGCCACAATACTTTAACGGAGGCAACTTCCTTATTTCTCAACTTACGAACTTGCCTATCAAGAATGGCAACTGGAACCTCTTCATATGACAGATCTTCATTAACCTCTATAGCTTCGACTGGCATGATGGTGGATGGATCTCCAATCACTTTCTTCAACATGGACACATGGAATATCGGATGCACTGATGACATCTCAGGAGGCAACTCTAGCCTATAAGCATTTTATGGGGCCTTACAGCTTGCAGGCGTCTGCACGCTCGATGTCTTTTCTTATGATATTCATTTATACTGTGGTCTCATTGTTTCGAGAAAGACAACTATTATATTTCTTTCAAACCTTTATATATAGTTTATTCTTAGTGGTTCGTGAGTATGTGACAACAAATCTTGGGTAGAGGATGTTGTTGAGTATTTCGTATTTATTTGTGACTTATATAAAAATTAGACTTTTGTAGTTATGGTTATTATTATTCCTTATGCTATTAATTGACAACATGATGGTTTTACTAATGAAAACAATAAGTAAATTAGCTTGCCTAACTACCACGAGTAGGCTCCATCACGATCCCGATGATGGGAAATCCGATTCGTGACAAGTTGGCATCAGAGCACTAGGTTACATAGGTCTCACAACTCACGAACAAACTTAGTAGAGTCTGAGGGGTAGGTACAGAGACGTCTGTACTTGCTCCTAGAGTCTATTGAGTTAGGAAAAATCCATCATTTGTTCTTTCTTTTCGTGTGATTTTGGTCCTTAAATATTGATTGAATTTCTACTCTGTTCTTTTGCATATGTCGAGAGCAAGCACTTCCTCATCCAGTGATCAACAGTCTCAGCCCCAGGCAGCTCCCGCGAGGGGCAGAGGTTGCGGCTGTACTGGAGGACGTGGTAGGGGCAAATCTCAGCCCTAGGCAGCAGTTCCAGAGGTGGAGCCTCACATTGATAATGGTGAGGAGGTTCCAGCCCCAGCAGCTCTAGTGGGCCCAGCTCAGGTCCCAGGAGGGGTCATGTTCACCATGGATCTTCAGGATGCTATAGTCCGGGTAGCAGGCCTTATGGACAGCATCGCCAGAGCAGGTTTGCTGCCAGTAGAACCACCCACTTCTCAGGTTGGAGGAGGGGTTCAGACTCCTGTTATGCGTACTCCGGAGCTAGTAGCTCCCTAGGCTCAAGCCCTAGTGGTTTAGCCTGTAGTGGCAGCTCAAACAGGCACTACAGCTCAGGCTGGAGATGGAGCGGCCATGTCTTCGGATGCCTAGTGTATACTTGATCGGTTTTCCATGCTTTTTACCACCACATTCAACGGTGCATAATCGGAGGATACCAAGGATTTTCTATTCAGTTGTCATGAGATTCTCAAGAATATGGGTATAGTGGAGACCAACAAGGTTGATATTTGCACCTTTAGGGTTGCAGGATCCTCTAAGACTTGGTGGAGAGATTTCTGCCTATCTAAACCAGCAGGGTCCCCAGCTTTGACATGGGATCAGTTTGTAGAGTTATTCTTGGAGAAGTTTCTCCCCGTCACTCAGTGGGAAGCACTTCGTAGGTAGTTTGTGTGCCTCTAGCTAGGCTCCACGACCGTTACTCAGTACGAGACTAGATTTGTGGATTTGGCATGCCAGGTAGTTGTGATACTCCCTTCAAAGCGGGAGAGGGTCCGGAGGTTCATTGATGGATTGATTCAGTCGATCCGTATTCAGATGGCCATGGGAGTTGGTAGTGACATTTTTTTTATGAAGCAGCCAACGCGGCCCGCAGAGTTGAGATGTCCCTCACTCAAGGAGGTGGTCAGATGTCAGACAAGAGGCCTCATCATTCTGGCAGGTTTAGTGGTGCCTCATATGGACGCAGGGATTCTTATAATAGGGGCTAGTATGCCAAGCCTTTTTAGTCATCCCTCTAGGATTCACAAGGTGGTTCAGGTGATCGTTGCTTTCGTGACCAATATTTAGATCAACAGCCCGTTAGTGCACAGCATCTTCAGAGTGTTTGTGGAGATCATTCGGGCCGTCAGGGCTAGTCTCATCATTCTGAAGGGTGTTATAAGTGTGGATAATATGGTCACATCAGGATAGCTTGTCTGAGAT
The DNA here is from genome assembly GCA_032618575.1 of Nicotiana noctiflora. Taxonomy (NCBI): domain Eukaryota; kingdom Viridiplantae; phylum Streptophyta; class Magnoliopsida; order Solanales; family Solanaceae; genus Nicotiana; species Nicotiana noctiflora. The sequence continues at coordinate 108,206 of JASVEL010009256.1, read as the reverse complement.
TAAGGTGTACATAGCCATAGCAGCAGGGTCCTCACCCCATGATTCAGGCACAAGTTGACCCACAACCTACCCAGCCAACCAGGGGGTGGGGGTAGGGATCATAAAGGTTGAGGTCGTGATCATAGAGGGGAGGTCATCCCGCTAGGGGTAGAGGTCAACTAGTGGATGACCGTCCCAGAGACATGGTTTAGGGAGGTGGTACTGAGCCTCAATTTTATGCATTGCCAGCAAGTCCAGAGGTAGAGGTGTCAGATGCTGTGATTATAGGTACCATTCTGGTTTGCGATATAGATGTTTTAGTTCTATTTGACCCTAGTCTACATATTCATATGTGTCTTCCTATTTTGCACCCTACCTAGCTATGTCTAGTTATACCTTGGACATTCCTGTCTATGTGTCTACGCTGGTGGGTGACTCCATAGTAGTTGACCAGGTGCATCATTCCTCTGTGGTTGTGTTTTAGGGTCTTGAGACCCTTATCGATTTATTACTGCTAGATATGGTGGATTTTGATTTTATATTGGGGATATATTGGTTGTCTCCATATCAAGCAATCCTAGATTGTCATGCCACGACCGTGACCTTGCGCTTGCTAGAATTACCCTGACTAGACTGGAAAAAGACCCTAGGTCACTCCACCCGTAATGTTATTTCATACGTTAAGGATCAACGCATGGTCAAGAAGGAGTGTTTAGCTTATCTGGCGTATGTTCGTGACTCCAGCGCAGAGGTTCCTTCTATCGGCTTTGTTCCTATTGTACGGGAGTTCACCAAGGTTTTCCCTTCAGACCTGCCAGGTATGGCGCCTGATAGGGATATTGACTTCTGTATTGATCTAGCTTCGGGCACTCTACCCATTTCTATTCTGCCATATCGCATGGCCCTGCCAGAGTTAAAGGAGTTAAAAGATCAATTGCAAGACTTTCTAGAGAAGGGCTTTATCAGGCCTAGTGTTTCTCCTTGGGGTGCGCCAGTGTTATTTGTGAAGAAGAAGAATGGTTCGATCCGGATCTGTATTGATTACCGACAATTAAACAAAGTGACAATAAAGAATAGGTATCCACTATCGAGGATTGATGATATATTCGATCATCTCCAGGGAGCAAGGGTGTTCTCAAAGATAGACTTACGGTCTGGCTACCATCAGCTGAAGATTAAGGCGTCTGATGTCCCTAAGACAGCATATCACACTAGGTATAGGCACTACGAGTTTTTAGTCATGTCTTTTGGGTTGACCAATACACTAGCAGCATTTATGGAGTTGATGAACTGAGTGTTCAGGCCTTATCTAGACTTGTTCGTGATAGTCTTTATAGATGATATCCTGGTGTACTCTCGCAGCCAAAAAGAGCACGAGCAGCACTTTAGAGTGGTTCTTCAGACTCTAAAGGATAAGCAGCTGTATGCTAAGTTTTCAAAATGTGAGTTCTGGTTGAGTTTGGTTGCATTTCTGGGTCATATTGTATCAGAAGAGGGTATTCAAGTGGACCCAAAGAAGATTGAGGTAGTCAAGAATTGGCCTCGACCAGCTTCAATGACCTAGATTTGGAGTTTCTTAGGTTTAGTAGGTTACTACCGTCGGTTCGTAAAGGGGTTCTCTGCTATTGCAGCCCTGATGACCAGGTTGACTTAGAATGGTGCCCAGTTCAAGTGGTCAGATGAGTGTGAGGTGAGCTTTCAGAAGCTCAAGACAGCTCTGACTATGGCACCGGTGTTGGTTTTGCCCATGGGGTCATGGCTTTACACAGTCTATTCTGATGCTTCTTGTACTAGGCTTGGAGCGGTATTGATGTAGGATGGCACGGTTATATGCTTCGAGATAGTTGAAAATCCATGAGAAAAATTATCCGGTTCATGACCTAGAGTTGGCAGCAATTGTTCATGATTTGGAGGCATTATCCATATGGTGTGGCATGTGAGGTATACACGAATCACAAGAGAATTTAGTACTTGTTGAAGCAGAAGGAGTTGAATGTGCGGCAGAGGAGATGGCTAGATTTGTTGAAAGATTACGATGTTACTATCTTATATCACCCAGGTAAGGCTAATGTTGTGGCCGATGCGTTGAGTAAAAAGTCTACCAGCATGGGTAGTCTTGCTTATATTCTGGTCGACTAGAGACCACTTGCTTTAGATGTTCAGGCCTTAGCCAACCGATTTGTGAGATTAGATATCTTTGAGTCTAGCAGAGTGTTGGCTTTCACGGTCGCATATTCTTCTCCATTGGAGCGTATCCGTGAATGGCAGTTTGATGATCCCCATTTGTGTATACTGAGAGATACAATGCAACATGTAGGTTCTACGAAGGTAACCTTAGGTGATGAAGGGGTGTTGAGATTATAGGGGCGAGTTTGTGTGTCCAATGTTGATGGGATTCGAGAGTTGATCTTAGTAGAGGCACATAGTTCTCGGTATTCAATTCACCCGGGCACTGCAAAGATATATCAAGACTTGCGGTAGCGTTATTGGTGGCGTAGAATGAAAAAGGACATTGTCGTGTATGTCGCTTGGTGTTTAAATTGTTAGCAGGTCAAATATGAGCATCAGAGGCCTGGTGGTGTGTTTTAGAGAATTGAGCTTCCTGAGTGGAAGCGGGAGAGGATTACAATGGATTTCATTACTGGACTTCCGTTGACTTGGAAGAAGTTTGATGCTATTTGGGTCATTATTGATAGACTGACCAAGTCAGCACATTTCATTCTAGTAGCAGACTCCTATTCATCCTAGAGGTTAGCTAAGATTTATATCTGAGAGATTGTTCGCTTTCATGGGGTTCCGGTATCCATCATCTCGGATACGCAGTTTATCTCGCGCTTTTAGAGAGCAGTTCTGCAAGAGTTAGGCACCTAGGTTCAGTTGAGCACAGCATTCCATCCTCAGACGTACGTACGGTCAGTCCGAGCGGACTATTCAAATTTTCGAAGATATGCTCCGAGCTTGAGTCATTGACTTTGGAGGCTCGTGGGACCAGTTTTTGCCTTTAGTAGAGTTTTCCTACAACAACAACTACCAGTCTAGCATTCAGATGGATACATATAAAGCATTGTATGGTAGGCGATGTCGGCCTCCGGTCGGATGGTTGAGCTGGGAGAGGCTCGGTTGTTGGGTACTGATTTGGTCCAGGAGGCCTTAGATAAGGCCAAGACTACTCAGAAGAGGTTGTGTTCGGCTCAGTCTAGCAGAAGAGTTATGTATACCGTAAGGTCCGAGATGTAGATTTCATGGTTGGTGAGCGGGTAATGCTCGGGGTGTAGCCTATGCAGGGCGTGATGTGGTACAGAAAGAAGGGCAAGTTTAGCCCTAGGTATATTTGTCTGTTTGAGATTCTTGATCGAGTGGGAGAGGTTGCTTATAGACTTGCATTGCCATCTAGCTTATCAGCCGTGCATCTAGTTTTCCATGTATCTATGCTTTAGAGGTATCACAGCGATCCTACGCATGTGTTAGACATTAGCACTGTCCAGTTGGACAAGGATTTATCTTACGAGGAGGAGCTGGTAGCTATTCTAGAATGGCAGGTTCGATAGTTGAGGTCGAAGAGCTTTCGTTCAGTGCGTGTTTAGTAGAGAGGTCAGCCTCCTGAGGCATTGACATGGAAGTCTGAATCTGATATGCGGAGCCATTATCCACATTTGTTCCCCGACTCAGGTACTTCTTTCTCTTGTCCGTCCAAGGATGAACAGTTGTTTTAGAGGTAGAGGATGTGACGACCCAAAGGGCCATCACCTATTTTCCTCATTTGTTCCGTGCTTCCGAGGCCTTAAAAACCTCATTTTATATTGCCTCAATTTGCGTGCATAGTCCAGGCGCATAGCCGAAAAGTTTTTATGTTAAAATATGTGAATTCAATAAAAAATTTGAAGAAATATATATTAATATGATTATAGTTGACTTTGGTCAACATTTTTGGTAAATATACCCAGACCTGAGATAGGACTATCCCCGATGGTCCATAGAAAAATATGGGACACGGGCATGTACCCGGAGTGAAAATCCGAGGTCTAGAACCTGAGTAAAAGAATTTTTCTGTTAAATTATTTTTTTGAAATTATTAAGGAAAATGAGAATGACAATTGATTAAAAGACCATGGTATCGGGCTCGTATTTTGGTTCCGACACCCGATACACGTCTTATATATTGTTTAAGCACTTCTTGTTAAGTTTGGTTGAAAATGGACGTCGTTTGACATGTTTCGGACCTAAAGAGGTAAAGTTAAGGTTTATGAACTTTGAAATGAAAAGTGATGATCTTGGAGTTTAAATCAAGGAATTTGATGTTATTTTAGCGATTTGATCACTCGAGCAAGTTCGTATGATGTTTTTTAGTCAGTGTACATATTTGGTTTTGGAGCTCCGAGGGCTAAGGTGAGTTTCATATAGGTAACGAGATGTTTTACTGTGACGACCCAAAGGGTCATCACTCGTTTTATTAATCATTTCGAGCTTCTGAGGTCCTGAAACCCTCATTTATAGTTGCCTCGATTTGCGTGTGCACTTCAGGCGCGAAGCTGAAAAATTCTTGTGTTGAAATATATGAAATATGTGAGAAATTTGAAGAATTTTGATATTAATATTGATATGGTTGACTTTGGTCAACATTTTTAGTAAACGGACCCGGACCCGTGATTTGACGGTCTCAGAAAATCCGTAGAAAAATATGAAACTTGGGCGTATGCCCGGAATTGAAATCCGAGGTCTAGAACCCCGGTAAAAGAATTTTTCTGTTAAATTATTTTCTGAAAATGTTTAAGGAAAATGAAACTTAAATTTGATTAAAACGTATGGTATCGGGCTCGTATTTTGGTTCTGACGCCCGGTACAGGTCATATATGTTGGTTAAGCGCTTCCTGTAAAGTTCTGTTGAAAACGAACGTCGTTTGACGTGTTTCGGCTTTAAATTGGAAATTTTGGGAGTTATGAAATTTTTAATAAAATCTTGAGTTTTAAGGCTCAAATCATTGATTTTGATGTTATTTTGGCGATTTGATCACGCGAGCAAGTTCGTATGATGTTTTTAAGTCAGTGTGCATATTTGGTTTGGAACCCCGAGGGCTCGGGTGAATTTTGGATACGCCACGAGATCAATTTTTCAGGTTAGAAAGTTGCTGTCAGCACCTGATCTGCAGAGTCGCAAATGCGAACAAAAGTTCGCAAATGCGAAGTCGCAAATGCGAACAAAAGTTCGCAAATGCGAACTTCCCATAATTTGCCTGTGTTCGCAAATGCGAACAAAAGTTCGCAAATGCGAAGTCGCAAATGCGAACAAAAGTTCGCTAATGCGAACTTCCCAGTTTTGTCTTGGCATCGCAAATAATTGCGAACACCTACTCGCAAATGCGAACACAGAGACCTGTAAATCACGATTTCCAGCTTCATTTTTCATATATCACATCCCAAAACATTCATTGGCGATTTTTCACGAACTCCCTCTTCTCCAAATCATTGGTAAGTCAACTTTTAGTCAATTTCTTCAAACTTTAACATCATCTATCATGTTTTTATCTTCAATTTAAGGTTTTTCATGGGTAAAAATGGGGGATTTGGGTAGAACTTAGGTTTTCATAAAAATTGGGATTTTGACCTCAATTTGAGGTCCGATTTGAGAACAAAATTATATATTTGAACTCATGGATGATTGGGTGAATTTATTTTGGTTCGAAACTCGGGTTTCGATCATGTGGGCCCGGGGTTCGATTTTTACTATTCCGGGCAGAATGTTGTAAAACTTACATTTAGCCATGTGAACTAGTTTGTTAAGTAGAATTGATGATATTAAGTCAATTGTGTATAGATACGATTGGATTGGAGCCAAATTGGAAAGGAAAAGGCATTGCTACGGATTGAGTTATTCGTAAACATTTGAGGTATGTGTTTGTTCTATCCTAGCTTGAGGGAATAGGAATTGAGTTTAAGTGTAAATTGTGATTATGTGAAGGGAAATTAGTATTGATTTTATACTGGTGAAGTTCTTATAGATTGTTGATTAAGAGTTATTGGTATTACACCGGTAACAAAGGTAAATTGTTGATTCATTATCATTTATTAGTTTTATACCGGTAAAGTACATATAAATTGTTGATTAGGAGTTATTGGTATTACACCGGTAACAAAGGTAAATTGTTGATTCATTATCATTTATTGGTTTTATACCGGTAAAGTACATATAAAATTAAGAGTTATTGGTATTACACCGGTAACAGTGATGTATCGTTGATTTATTATCATTTATTGGTTTTATACCGGTAAAGTACATATAAATTATTGATTAAAAGTTATTGGTATTACACCGGTAACGGGGATGTATCGTTGATTTATTATCATTTATTGGTGTTACACCGGTAATATAAATATTGTTGAAGTGAAGATTATTGGTTTAATACCGGTGATACTTTTATACATTCACTTTTGATCAGAGAATATTGGCTTATTACCGGTAATATATAGTAAAGAATTGGGATCGTGTGGTGTGCCGACCACTTTTATGATAAGAAATGGGATCGTGTGGCACGCCGACCACAAGATATGAAAAGCCTATTGTTACATTTGGGAGCGGGTGGTATGCCTACCACAAGATATGAAAAACTTAATGTTACATTTGGGAGTGGGTGGTACGCCTACCACAAGATACGAAATGAAAAATGAATTGAGACATGAAAGTAAGATTTGTTCTCTTGATCAGATTACTCCGGATATTGTGACTTATTGACTGTTATTTCAAAGTAGATTCTTTTCTTATAAACGTTCGATAACATTTTCTACCCTTGTATATGTATATATATCTCAACTGTACAGATTTATGTGGGTGACTGGCCTTAGTCTCGTCACTACTTCGCCGGGATAGGCCAGGCACTTACGAGCACATGGGATCGGTTGTGTTGATACTACACTCTGCGCTCTTTTTAGGCAGATACAGGTTACGGACAGCAGCAGCATCAGTAGCACGATTGTGGATATTCCGACTATTAAGGCTACGAGGTAGCCTTGCAGGCATCCACAGGACCCGTTCTCTCCTCTATCTATGTATTTCATTCTGTTATCTCATGTATTCGAGATAAACAGCTTATAATTCTTTCAAACGATTATGTGTATTATTCTTAGAAGTTCGTGAGTATATTGACACCAATCTTGGGTAGTGTATCATATTTGATAAAATTGACTAAGTCTTCCGCTATGTTTAATTATTTCGCTGTAATTATATGTTGTTAATTCAAGTTTTAAGAAGAGATTTGTAACTAATGAAAAATGTAAGTAACAGTTGGCTTGCCTAGCTTCCACTAGTTGGCGCCATCACGACTCTCGATGGTGGGAAATTCGGGTCGTGACAAGTTGGTATCAGAGCCCTAGGTTGAATAGGTCTCACAACTCACGAACAACCTTAGTAGAGTCTGAGGGATCGGTACGGAGACGTCTGTATTTATCCCTTAGAAGCTACAGAGTTAGGAAATTTTCACCTTTATTCTTTCCTATCGTGTGAGTTTGTTCTTCAAATGTTAAGTTGAATTTCTACTCCTGTCTTCTCACGAATTGCGAAGGCATGTACCGCTTCTTCAGCCGACAATGGCACAAGTTGGTGATAGATCAACGATGCCTTTAGAAGCTTTACGGAGTGTCGGACAAGTTTCCCCAAACTCTTCGATATCTCCTTCAGTGGTGCATCTTTTGAGAACCCAAGGTAATTTATTGACCGTTGCTATGAGATATTGCAGAACGCAGGAATTGTTGAAAGCGAGAGGGTGGATTTTACTGTGTTTCGGGTAGCGAGTGAAGTAGTGGAAACATAATGTATTTACTAACCGGCTGTGATTTTAATGGACCTTGACGTCTGGTTGATTTATTTAAAGTTGTGAAGGATAATTATTGTGGACTATCGGATGTTGTGACTTTGACTTATAGCCAAAAGGGGGGAAATCCACTATTAGTGAATGGACCGAACGGCCATGTGTTTATGTCAGTTTTGGCTTGGAATGTATACATATGGTATGGAAAGGTCCCCCAAATAAATTATGCATGTTTGAGGCTTAGTACTCTGCAGGGGGTAAGAATCGGCCCAAAGAGTAATAAAGAGTATATGAGCAAATGAGGTAGTTCAACAGTGTCAAGCTAGCATAGTGAAAGAGGTAATTGGTCGTCAATATTTGTGACAAGCCTATGAAGAGGGCAGACCGGCTATGCGACATTACCTACTCAACCCTATTTGTAGAAATGGTTTGGAGGAGTTTAGCTCCCTGACTCTTAGAAAGGTGTGGTATGTATGATCTGAATGATCATGCCAGGTTAATACGGCAGTGTCCGAATATGTCGTCATGTCCAATAAGTTAGCTGAGCCTCAAAGGAATTGTTGTGAATGTGGCAGATTGGAGAAATATAATTTACGAAGGCACTCAAGCTACGTGTCCATTGCAGTCAATAATTAACTCACATGACCAGCCAGGGTTAGAGGTCAGGATGTTTGAGGTGGAGGTGAGACTCCTAGAGGTGGAGATCTAGTTGTTGACATAATTTTTATGGTGTGACTGAGGTCACAACAGCAGATGATGTTATCACATGTACAATTCTGATTGTTATAAAAGGAGTATTTTTCCTCAATTTGATTTGATCTTTGAAGAATTGATGCAAGTCCTCTTAATATGCTCCGCTCATGAGTGAGCTTTGAAATCATCAAATCTACTTATGTGAATACTCACTGTGCTATTAAATGGGGATAATTATCCCTATTATTATGTGTCGGTCATTAGGAATATTAATGAGGTCGAAAGTGACTTTATATTAATTATTACAATGGGAATTGATGTAATTCCTGAAATAATTATGTTCAATGGTTAAATTGTATACCCTGTCGGTATGAGGGTTCTTTTATGCCGTGATACTATTTGACGGACAATAGTTGAAAAGAAGAACGAAAGGAAATGAAAAACATCAGTGGCACAATGTGCAAATACTTGTGATTTAGAGTGGAGGATGAGATCCTCAAAAATTTTGTATAGCGTGAAAATATTTGTTTTAAAAACCGAGCTGCAAGATGCGGTGAATATTATATGAGGACAAGGTCCTGGTGGTGAAGAGTTTGTGTTTAAAATTTTCCCTTTCTAGAAATAAAAATCTAGCATAATATCCTAAATTTGAGCCATGCCTGTTAGGATTATTTGACAATCCTTGTATAGTTTCTATTCATATTTAGCCATTCCTATTTTGTGACCGTTGAGTTCTAGACTTTGAGACGAGCACCAGGTAAGGATAAATATGACGCATTAATTCAGGAAAGTAATCATGAGGTTTCCATACCTCATTGTGAGTAAAGTGGGAGTTTTGGAATAAGATATTTGATAACACGGTTAATTGACAATGTTATAATCTAAGAACAACTCTTATGGCCAGACTTCAGAGTCATGGATATGTGCATACGTATGAAGTGTTCGTGCCTTATTAGACTTGTTCGTTGTAGTCTTCATTGTTTCCACATTGACCTACTCCTGTAGTCAGGAGGAGCATGCGCAGCATCTTAGAATGACTTTGCAGACTCTGAAAGATAGCCAACTATATGCAAAATTATCGAAGTGTGAATTTTGACTAAGTTCAGTTGCATTCCTGGGTCATATTGTGACGGCAGCAGGTATTCAGGTTGATCCGAAGAAGATTGAGGCAGTCAAGAACTGGCCTAGACTGACATCAGCCACAAAGATTTGGAGTTTCTTGGGATTAGCGGGTTATTATCGACGATTCGTGGAGGGGTTTTCATCTATTGCAACCCCACTGACCAGATTGACACAGAAAGGTGTTCAATTTGAATGGTCAGATGAATGTGAGGCGAGCTTTCAAAAGCTCAAAACAGCCTTGACCACAGCACCGATATTGGTTTTACCCACAGGTACGAGACCTTATATTGTTTATGGTGATGCTTCCCGTATTAGGCTTGCTGCAGTGTTAATGCAGGATGTCAAGGTTATTGCCTATGCTTCGAGGCAGTTGAAGATTCATGAAAAGAACTATCGAGTGCATGATCTAGAATTGGCGGCGATTATTGAGGCATTATTTATATGGTGTAGTATGTGAAGTATACACCGATCATAAGAGTCTTCAGTATTTGTTTAAACAAAAAGAGTTTAATTTGAGGCAGAGAAGGTAGCTAGAATTGCGGAAAGATTATGATGTCACCTTTTTATATCATCGGGGAAAAAGCAAACGTGGTGGCTGACGCTTTGAGTAGGAAGTCAGCCAGTATGGGCAGTCTTGCTTATATTCCAGTCAATCAGAGGCCAATTGCTTTGGATGTTCAATCCTTGGCCAATCGATTTGTGAGGTTGGATATTTTTGAGCCTAGTCGAGTACTAGCTTGTGCGATCGCTCGCTCTTTATTATTGGAGCGTATCCACGATCAACAGTATAATGATTCCTATTTATGTGACCTTAGAGACACGGTTCAGCGAGGAGGTGCTAAACAGGTCACCTTAGATGCTGATGGGATCCTAAGGATGCAAGGGCGCATTTGTTTGCCTATGAAGGGCGTGATGAGATTTGGAAAGAAGGGCAAACTTAGCCCTAGGTTTATTGGCCCATTCGAGATTCTTGATAGTGTGGGAGAGGTGGCATATAAACTTGCCTTGCCACCTAGCTTATCAGTTGTGCATCCAATATTTCATGTGTCCATGCTTCGAAAATATCACGGCGATCCATCGCACGTTTTAGATTTTAGCACTGTCCAATTGGACAAAGATCTGTCCTATGAGGAGGAGGCGGTAGCTATTCTAGATCGGCAAGTTCGATAGTTGAGGTCGAAGAGTTTTCCTTCTGTGCGAGTTCAGTGGATGGGTCAGCCTCCTGAGGCATCGACCTGGGAGTCCGAGTCTAACATGCGGAGCCGATATCCTCCTCTATTCCATGACTCAGGTACTTCTTTCTTTTGTCCGTTTGAGGATGAACGGTTGTTTTAGAGGTGGAGAATGAAAGGGTCATCACTTGTTTTATTAATCATTTCGAGTTTCTGAGGTCCTGAAAACCTCATTTATAGTTGCCTCGATTTGCATGCCCAGTTCAGGCGCGAAGCTGAAAAATTCTTATGTTGAAATATATGAAATATGTGAGAAATTTGAAGAATTTTGATATTAATATTGCTATGGTTGACATTGGTCAACATTTTTAGTAAACGGACCCGGACCCGTGATTTGACGGTCTCAAAAAATTCATAGAAAAATATGGAACTTAGGCGTATGCCCGGAATTGAAATCCGAGGTCTAGAACCCCGATAAAAGAATTTTTCTGTTAAATTGTTTTCTGAAAATGTTTAAGGAAACTGAAACTGAAATTTGATTAAAAAGTAATGGTATTGGGCTCGTATTTTGGTTCCGACGCCCGGTACAGGTCATATATGTTGGTTAAGTGCTTCCTGTAAAGTTTGGTTGACAACGGACGTCGTTTGACGTGTTTCGGCTTTAAATTGGAAATTTTGGGAGTTATGAAATTTTTAACAAAAATCTTGAGTTTTAAGGCTCAAATCCTTGATTTTGATGTTATTTTGGTGATTTGATCGTGCGAGCAACTTCGTATGATGTTTTAAAGTCAGTCTGCAAATTTGGTTTGGAGCCCCGAGGGCTCGGGTGAACTTTGGATAGGCCACGGGATCAATTTTTCATGTTAGAAAGTTGCTATCAACACTTGATCTGCAGAGTTCGCAAATGCGAACAAATGTTAGCAAATGCAAAGTCGCAAATGCGAACAAAAGTTCGCAAATGCGAACTTCCCATATTTTGCCTGTATTCGCAAACGCGAACAAAATTTCGCAAATGCGAAGTCGCAAATGCGAACAAAAGTTCGCAAATGCGAACTTACCATATTTTGCCTGTGTTCGCAAATGCGAACAAAAGTTCCTAAATGCGAAGTCGCAAATGCGAACAAAAGTTCGCAAATGCGAACTTCCCAGCCTTAGCTTATTTTTCAAACTCCAGAATTTGGTCGGGGTTCACAATTGCGACCCCCTGCTCGCAAATGCGAATACAGAGACTTGTAAATCACGATTTCCAGCTTCATTTTTCATATTTCACAACCCAAAACATCCATTGGCGATTTTTCACGAACTCCCTCTTCTCCAAATGATTGGTAAGTCAACTTTTACTCAATTTCTTCAAACTTTAACATCATCTATCATGTTTTCATCTTCAATTTAAGGTTTTTCATGGGTAAAAATGGGGGATTTGGGTAGAACTTAGGTTTTCATAAAAATTGGGATTTTGGCCTCAATTTGAGGTCCGATTTGCGAACAAAATTATATATTTGAACTCATGGATGATTGGGTGAATTTATTTTGGTTCGAAACTCGGGTTTCGATCATATGGGCCCGGGGTCGATTTTTACTATTCCGGACAAAATGTTGTAAAACTTACATTTAGCCATGTGAACTAGTTTGTTAAGTAGAATTGATGATATTAAGTCAATTGAGTATAGATACGATTGGATTGGAGCAAAAATGGAGAGGAAAAAGCATTGCTACGGATTGAGTTATTCATAAACATTTGAGGTAAGTGTTTTTTCTATCCTAGCTTGAGGGAATAGGAATTGAGTTTATGTGTAAATTGTGATTATGCGAAGGGAAATTATTATTTATTTTATACCGGTGAAGTACTTATAGATTGTTGATTAAGAGTTATTGGTATTACACCGGTAACAAAGGTAAATTGTTGATTCATTATCATTTATTGGTTTTATACCGGTAAAGTACATATAAATTGTTGATTAAGAGTTACTTGGTATTCCACCGGTAACAAAGGTAAATTATTGATTCATTATCATTTATTGGTTTTATACCGGTAAAGTACATATAAATTATTGATTAAGAGTTATTGGTATTACACCGGTAACGCGGATGTATCGTTGATTTATTATCATTTATTGGTTTTATACCGATAAAGTACATATAAATTATTGATTAAGAGTTATTTGTATTACACCGGTAACGGGGATGTATCGTTGATTTATTATCATTTATTGGTTTTACACCGGTAATATAAATATTATTGAAGTGAAGATTATTGGTTTAATACCGGTGATACTTTTATACATTCACTTTTGATCAGAGATTATTGGCTTATTGCCGGTAATATCGAGTAAAGAATTGGGATCGTGTGGTGTGCCGACCACTTTTATGATAAGAAATGGGATCGTGTGGCACGCCGACCACAAAGTGATTTGAATCTTGGCATTGGCCATAGTTGCCGGTAGCCTATTGTTACATTTGGGAGCGGGTGGTACGCCTACCACAAGATATGAAAAGCCTATTGTTACATTTGGGAGCGGGTGGTACGCCTACCACAAGATTTGAAAAACTTATTGTTACATTTGGGAGCGGGTGGTACGCCTACTACAAGATACGAAATGAAAAATGAATTGAGACATGAAAGTAAGATTTGTTCTGTTGATCAGATTACTCCGGATATTGTGATTTATTGACTGTTATTTCAAAGAAGATTATTTTCTTATAAACGTTCGATAACGTTTTCTACCCTTGTATATGTATATATATATCTCAACTGTATAGGTTTATGTGGGTGACTGGCCTTAGTCTCGTCACTACTTCGCCGGGATAGGCCAGGCACTTACCAGCACATGGGGTCGGTTATGCTGATACTACACTCTGCGCTCTTTTGCGCAGATACAGGTTACGGACAGCAGCAGCGGCAGTAGCACGATTGTGGATATTCCGACTATTGAGACTACGAGGTAGCCTTGCAGGCGTCCGCAGGACCCGTTGTCTCCTCTATCTATGTATTTCATTCTGTTATCTCATGTATTCGAGACAAATAGCTTATAATTCTTTCAGACGATTATGTGTATTATTCTTAGAAGTTCATGAGTATTGTGACACCAATCTTGGGTAGTGTATCATATTTGATAAAATTGACTAAGTCCTCCGCTAAGTTTAATTATTTCGCTGTAATTATATGTTGTTAATCCAAGTTTTAAGAAGAGATTTGTAACTAATGAAAAATGTAAGTAACAGTTGGCTTGCCTAGCTTTCACTAGTAGGCACCATCACGACTCTCGATGGTGAGAAATCCGGGTCGTGACATTTACACTTGGAAAAGCTGCAGAAAATCTGCAGCAGGTGCTGAGTGATTTCCTTCTATGCGATCACGTAGGTATATCTACGATCGCATAGAGCAAATTTCAGGGGTCCCGAAATCCTTCTATGCGATCGCATTAGACTTCGTGTGATCGCATAGTTTGCCATTTTGTTTCTACGCGATATCACTACTCTTTATTGCAATCGCATTGTAAAACCTGCCCCCCCCCCCCTTCATAATTTTCTTCTATGTGTTCGCGTTGGTCTTTATGCGATCATAGTGCTTACTCCCATACCCTATGTGATCGCAATGCCTTCTTTGTGATCGCACAGGGCAATTTTGCCCAGTTAAATTTTAATAAATGAGATAGATCCAGTAGCTACGGGATTTTCACCTTTTTATTACGAACCCTCTTCTCTCCCAAGCCTTAGGAAGCCATTAAAGCCCCCACGCTTCAAGACCACTTGAATAAGTAATTTACCGGTTATTTCCTTCACTTTTCTTCATTAATTAACAAGTGTCTAAGCCTAAATCATGAAATCAAGGTAGAAATCATGGGTTTTGAGCATACTTATGGTTTTGAGAATTTTGGGTAATTCAACCCCAATTTGGGGTCGAATCTTAAAACAAATTATATATTCGCACTTGTGGGAGTATGGGTGAATTTATTTAGGTTCGACCCTCAGGCTTTGACCAAGCAGGCTCGGGGTCGCTATTACAATTTTTGGACAGAATGTTAAAACGACTTTAATTAGGCAATTGGGTTGGATTGTTGAGTACTATTGATGATATTAAATAAATTTTGTATAGAGATGATTGAATTGGAGCGAAATTCTAAAGAAAAGGCATTGCTTGAGGACTGAGTTTGCCGTAAACCTTTGAGGTAAGTGTTTGGTCTAACCCTAGCTTGAGGGAATATGAGTTGAGTCTTGTTGCTAATTGCTATGTGATCGAGTATGATGTATAGGCATGGTGACGAGTATCTATACTTTGGTGTCTAGCATGACCGTGAGTCCCTATAATGTGAAATGCCATGTTATTGGAGAATGTCTATACACTATGAATGACATGTGAATAGTAAATGATCATTACATTCTTGGAGCGTTGGCTTAGAACAGTAAAGTGAATCATAAGATGAATAAAGTAAGGAAAGAGGAAACATTGTTGATTATTCCCTTGGCGGGACGTAAGTATTTAATGTGTATACTCCCCTGCCGGGATGATCAAACTATTAATTATGCTCCCTTGCCGGGATGATTGAACTGTTAATTGTGCTCGATTGTTGGGATGATTGAGTTGTTAATTGTACTCCCTTTCCAGGATGTTTGCTATGTATTTGTCTATTGTGTATCCCTTGATTTTGACTGTTGCTTGGGGACTCAGACTATTAAATTATATTGAGGAGAGGGTTGCACACTGCAACAAATGATAAATGATAAATAATGTGGGTTGGGTTGCACGCTGCAACAAGTGATATGTGGAGCGGGTTGCACGCTGCAGCAATGGTAATTATGGGGCGGGTTGCACGTCGCAACAGTTGTTTATATTTGTGGTTATGTCTAAATATTGATTTCCTGTTTCATTTGGGAATTAAGCTATTTTTGGTTGTTACTCTGGATTACTGTTTATTTGTATTTCCCTGTAGCATGTGTCCCCCTCCCATGTTGCTGATTTATTGGTATTCAATTTTCCGCTGTATATTTTATAAATGCACAGATTTATGTGGTGTCCAGTCTAGCCTCGTCACTACTTCGCTGGGGATAGGCTAGGCACTTACCAGCACATGGGGTCGGTTGTGCTGATACTACACTTTTGTGCATTTTTGCATAGGTCCAAGTATTAAGCAGCAGCAATAGTAGATTGTTAGCAGGTTCTTATTACAACAAGACTGAGGTAGCTTTCAGACTTCTGCAGGCCCGGTGTCTCTTCTTATGCTTTTCATTTGTACTGTTGTCTTATTGTTTCGAGACAAACAGTTGTTATATTTCTTTCTGACCATTATATGTAGTTTATTCTTTCTGGTTTGTGTGTATGTGACACCAAATCTTGGGTAGAGGATGTTGTTGAGTATTTCGTATATATTTCAGACTTATAGAAAAATTAGACTTCCGCAGTTATGGATATTATTGTTGTTTATGCTATTAATTGACAACAGGATGGTTTTACTATTGAAAACATGAGTAAATTGGCTTGCCTAGCTACCACGAGTAGGCGCCATCACGATCCCGATGGTGGAAAATCTTAGTCGTGACACTATCCTTTTAGTATGACCTCTAAGACTAATTTTTTTTCTCCACCTCGTTGAATGTGTGTATGGTGTTTCTATTTAAAGATCAAGCTTACCCCCCATTCCCCCTTCTATATTTCAAACACTTTTCTTTACAGGTTGTATATTTCTTCCTTATGTGCACCTCTTTAGACTTTTAAATCATTATCCCCCATATTATCTACTTTCCAACTTGTATATTCCTCTACTATATATAACCTTTTAACTTATCATTATTAACCTACTTTTTAAGACTATTTCCTTTTGACTAAACTACTCAGGTCATATTCCCAAATTAACATTACTTCTTTTACTAAATTGCCTTTTAAGGCTTCCTGTTGTTAACAAACCATTGCTATTCCGATCTCTATAGCCTATCAGAATCGATCCAGCCAGCAATAATTCAAAATCAAACCTATGGCTGATTTACCATTAACAGTGAGCTAACTGTCGCGCCCTAATTCAAGAGACATGACCGGCGCCTGACCGGGTAGCCCCAGTCAAGCGGACCTGGGTGCCTTTCATAGCCCGCGTTACCCCTGAATTGTACATTACTTATAAACCAAAGATCTAACCAATTATAAACGATTTCACATTTTTCAAACATAACCACACGATGAACTTACTAACAAGTTTACAATTTACAACGCCTGACATAATATATACATAAGACTATAATCCTACAATTTACTGTCTACGGAGCCTCTAGGATACACGGGATGATACAATACTTTCCTGTAACAAGGCTACGGCTATACCTTACACAAGATCAAAATAAAGTCTAACTGAAGTGGCATGAGCCACGTAGGGCCCCGAGAAGGAAAGGGGCTCACCAAAACGGGCAGTGGAAGATGAAGGATGCTACTGCCCATGAGTTGAAGTACCTACTACTAATCCACCTACAACCATCACACGAATGTAGCATCCCCGGCAAAAGGGATGTCGGTACACTGGAATTGTACTGGTATGTATGGACAAGCTTTGTCCCAAGTAAACTCAATCCATTAAACAAGTATAACACGATGATAAGACAACAAATGATTACACCAAGAAATAATAAAGCCAGCCAATTATGTTCCAACATTTACTTCGTTTCAAGTAGTTCTCAACTCAAAGAACAATTAAAGATCAATGGGGTAGGCAACAACCAAGCAACTATAGAAAACACAATCAAGTCAAACAAAGGGGCAATCAGTGCCACACAGGTTGCAAACTCTCCTGGTGTCTCCTTTCACAAGTTCACATCAATGATTTTCATATCAATTTTCAATGGCGATTTCGATCGCTTTCCACCCTTATTACCTCGGCCACCCTTATCACCCCAACCCACACCTTATTACTTCGTGTTGCGACGTGCAACCCGATCCCACCATACAGTTTCAATCACAACAATCACAAACAGCAAACAGGCACTACACAAGATCACAACAAGTGCAAATAAGAAGTCTACAAATTGGTTCATGCTTTCAAATACTTTTCAAATCAGTATCACAACTAAGTTACAATGTTTCCATATTCGAGAGTACCCATACCATTATATTCAACAATTTATCACAAATCAAGTGTTTCATTTCTTCTCATAACAAACAATGTAGGCCATCACAACAATTGTTCTCAATTCGTTACCAATTTCAATTCCCTTCTTATCTTTCGGTTCATATTCCATACCACACCACACATAGTTCAACATCAATTGAATACCCAACAACAAAATCAAAGAATTACACACAATCTCTCAAATTAACATATGCCAAACGAATTGCACACATAAGGGCGATTTCACAAGAATCAAAGTTAGCCATACATACCTGGAGTCGAATTTACTTCCTTTAATCTCTTACTTAAGCTCACCCAAGTTATCCTAAGTTGCCAACTTCCGCTTTTGCAAACTCTTACTCCAACCCACTTCTTTTTACTAAAATTCAAGTTCAAATAACATACATGAGTATCACATTCTATTTCCAAAAGCTATTGTGTGCAATTCTTCCTTTACCTTTGAAAACTGAAAAATTAGAGGGAAATGATTAGGGTTTTTACCTCTTAGAGATTTGGGGAAGATGACTTTTGCCTTAGGATCTTCCGGACCAAATGATTGGAACAATCTTTGAAGATTGTTAGATTTCTTAACTAGAACCCCTGTTTCCTCTCTCTAATTTTGCTAAGAGAATATGAGAAAAATGAAGGTTGGAGGTGTTTTATTAAAGAAGGGGTCGGGTCAAAATTTTATAAAAATCTGGGCCGAGATAATTCTGCGGTCGCATCTGCGATCGCAAAATCAACATGTGGTCTGCATAATGGACCACGCAATTGCCACAAAAATTTCTCTTGTTCTGTTACGATATGCGACCAGAATGCGGTCCACATTCGTGTTCTACGGTCGTAGAATGTACCGCATATTTGACACTAAAAAATTCTCAAGAAATTATGCGGTGGAACTGCGGTCCACATTTCCGTTATGCGATTGCATATTGGACAGCATTTTCAACTTAATTTTTGGAATATATTCTGTTAAACTCTGCGGTAGGAATGTGGTCCGCATAGCAGATCTGCGAGCGCATTCCTGGCCGTAGAATCAACATTTTCTGGAAAATTTATTCTTTCAATTTTTGAAACTTAAATCACTAACCGCGAAGAATTCTATGCATTCCTAACACCTTATTCGGACCATGACGCCATGGCTACTAGGTTTCAAGCACAAAAGTTTTACGGGGTCTTACATCCTCCCCCCTTAAAATCATTCGTCCTCGAATGAGGATTTTGAAAATTAGTTTGTTTTGAAAGACATGATATGCTAATTGTCAAAATTGTCACTAACTCCTATATTTTAGAAAACTTTTGCCAGAGTTTCCTTTGTATTATGGACATATCCTCCTATCAGAGAGCCCCCGAAACATATTATCAAACAACAACATCTATTCACAATATTTTCCACAGCTTGCACACACTTTCTTACCTCAACGATTGCACATATTCTATCACATTGTTACATTTGCACATAAACTAGCTACTTCAATGAGTCCTGGCCTTAATTAACCATCCCAATACATCATATACACATAAACAAACAATTATCGATTTACACTTGCTATTAATTGTTTATTTAACACATGAGTCATTATAAGGCATTCATTTATCAAGGAAGGTTCAAGTGACCCAATGTAACAACACATATAACTTTTTTGCGAAAATGAAAGAAACTTTACTAACATTAAGAAGGAAACAATTTGGACAAGACGATACTCATTAAAAGTAGAGGGTCGCCTAATTCCTTCTAAGCTTGATCAAACAAATGGGGGTACTTTTCCTTCATCTCTTTTTCTGCTTCCCACGTGGCCTCCTCAACTTGTTGACGTTGCCACAATACTTTGACAGAGGCAACTTCCTTATTCCTCAACTTACAAACTTGCCTATCAAGGATGGCAACCGAAACTTCTTCATGTGACAAATCTTCATTAACCTCAATAGCCTCGACCGGCATGATGGCTGATGGATCTCCAATCACTTTCTTCAACATGGACACATGGAACATCGGGTGCACTGATGACATTTCAGGAGGCAACTCCAGCCTATAAGCAACTTGCCCAATCCTTTG
The DNA here is from genome assembly GCA_032618575.1 of Nicotiana noctiflora. NCBI lineage: Eukaryota > Viridiplantae > Streptophyta > Magnoliopsida > Solanales > Solanaceae > Nicotiana > Nicotiana noctiflora. The sequence continues at coordinate 88,297 of JASVEL010009256.1, read as the reverse complement.
AACGATCCGATATGGCCCAACATACCTAGAACTCAATTTCCCTTTCTTTCAAAATCGCATGACTCCCTTCATAGAAGATACCCTCAAGAACACCCAATCATCGACTTGAAACTCCAAATCTCTTCGACGAATGTCTGCATAGGATTTTTGGCGACTCTGTGCAGTTTTCATCCTCTCTTGAATAACCTTAACTTTTTCCATAGATTGGTACACCAAATCTAGCCCTAGCAATTCCGCTTCACCTACCTCAAACCATCCAATTGGTGACCTACACCTTCTTCCGTACAATGCCTCAAATGGGGCCATCTGAATGCTCGCATGAAAGCTATTATTATAAGAAAATTCTATCAGTGGTAAGTGTTCATCCCAATTACCTTCGAAATCCAAGACACAAGCTCGCAACATATCTTCAAGCATTTGAATAGTCCACTCGGCCTGACCGTCGGTCTGCAGATGGAAGGCTGTGCTGAGATTCACCTGAGTTCCCAAACCTTGTTGAAACTTCTTCCAAAAATTAGCTGTGAAATGAGCCCTGCGATCCGAGATAATAGAAAGTGGAGTGCCATGAAGCCTTACTATCTCTTTGATGTACAACTTAGCATATTGCTCCGTAGTATCAGCGGACTTGACTGGCAGAAAGTGAGCTGATTTGGTGAGTCGATCCACTATCACCCATATTGAGTCAAACTTATGCTGAGTGTGAGGTAAACCTACCACGAAATCCGTATTGATCATCTCCCATATCCACCTTGGTATTTCGATAAGCTGAGTTAATCCACCAGGCCGTTGATGCTCGGCCTTCACTTGCTGACAGTTCGGGTATTTAGATAGAAAGCTCGCCACATCCATTTTCATACTGTTCCACCAATAAATCTCCTTGAGATCATGATACATTTTCGTGGAACCTGGGTGTATGGAATTCCTGGAAATATAAGCCTCTGCCATCACTCTCTCCCGAAGCTCGTCCACGTCCGGGACACATAGCCTACCTTGACACCGCAATACACGATCCTCGCTACAGAGTACAAATGATGAGGTCTTGTTATCCAAAATTGCTTCCTTCACCCGAACCAATGCTGGATCCATAAACTACTTTTCCTTGATTTCCACAACCAATGATGATTCTGCTCCATTATGCACTATAACATTCCCCTCGTCTGACACCGAGATATGAACCCCCAAACTGGCCAATTGGTAAACCTCCCGAGCCAGGGGCCTCTGATCCACACCCAAATGAGCCAAACTACCAATGGATTTTTTGGCTAAGAGCGTCGGCCACCACATTTGCCTTCCCTGGATGGTACAATATGTTCATATCATAGTCTTTGAGAAATTATAACCACCGCCGCTGTCTCAAATTTAGCTCCATCTGTTTGAACAAATACAGGAGGCTCTTATGGTCTGAGAACACATCTACATGAACTCCATAAAGATAGTGCCGCCACATTTTCAAAGCAAACACAACTGCTGCAAGCTCCGATTCATACATCGGACAATTTTTTTCATGATTCTTGAGTTGCCTGGAAGCATAAGTAATGACCTTTCCGCGCTGCATCAAGCCACACCCCAAACCGACCCTAGAGGCATCACAATAAACTACAAACCCCTCGATGCGTTCTGGCAAGGCCAATACTGGTGCCGAGGTCAACCTTGACTTCAATTCCTGGAAATTTTTCTCACATGCGTCGGACCACTAGAACTTAACTGCCTTCTACGTCAATTTGGTCAATGGGGTGGTGAGGGTTGAGAATCCTTCCACAAACCTCCGATAGTACCCTGCCATACCCAAAAAGCTACGAATCTCTCTCGGGATCATGAGTCTTGGCCAATCTTTCACTGCTGCAATCTTCTGAGGATCCACCTGAATCCCTTTACTGGAAATAACATGTCCCAGAAAGGGTACAGACTCCAACCAAAACTCACATTTTGAGAATTTGGCGTACAATTGTTGCTGATGAAGGGTCTGCAATGCTGCTTTGAGGTGAATGGCATGATCCTCCCTGCTCCTAGAGTAAATGAGGATGTCGTCAATGAATACAATCACAAAGGAATCTAGGAATGGCTTGAAAACCCGATTCATAAGGTCCTTGAAAGGTGTTGGGGCATTGGTTAGTCCAAAAGACATGACCTAAAATTCAAAGTGACCATAACAAGTTCTGAGGGCGGTCTTAGGAATATCCTATTCTCTGATCTTCAACTGGTGGTACCCGGACCGTAGATCAATTTTAGAGAAAAACGTTGCTCCTTGCAATTGGTCAAACAGACTATCCACCCGAGGCAAAGGATATTTATTCTTGATGGTGACTTTGTTAAGCTATCGATAATCTATGTACATTCGAAGTGACCCATCCTTCTTTCTGACGAAGAGAACCGTAGCACCCCACGGCGACACACTCGGTCGTATGAACCCTTTCTCTAGTAAATCCCTCAGCTGCTCCTTTAACTCCCTTAACTTTGTAGGCGTCATTCTGTATGGTGGAATGGATATTGGCTGAGTATCCGGCAATACATCAATCCCAAAATCGATCTCCCTATCTGGCTGGATCCCTAGAAGCTCATCCGGAAACACTTCAGGAAAATCGTTCACAACTGGCACGGACTCGAGGGCAGGCACATTTGAGGTGGTGTCTATTACCCGGGCCAAATGATAGATACACCCCTTCCTGATCATCTTAGAAGCGTTAAGGTAGGAAATAATCCTACCCCTTGGCACCACACCATTTCCTCTCCATTCAATAACTGGCTCGTTAGGGAACTCGAGCCTCATGACTCGTCCGACAGACAAGCTTGGCAAAGCATGAATAAAGCCAATACATCCCCATAATTACATCAGAATCTACCATCCCAAGCTTAATTAGATCGGCTGTGGTAACACGACCACTCACTATAACAATACAATTCCTATAGACTCTTGAGGCTGTAATAGAATCACCAACCGGAGTCGATACAGAGAACGGCTCATGAAGCTATTCAGGTTCTATCCTAAAACATGAAGCAATGAACGGGGTGGCATAAGACAAGGAGGACCCCGGATCAATAAGAGCATAGCAATCAATAGTCTCAACAGACAAGATACCTGTAACAACATCTGGAGAAGCCTCAGCACTCTGGTGGCCACTCAACGAATAGAATCGGCTAGGTCCACCCCTAGCTGCACCACGCCCTAATGATGTTGGAGGACGCGCCGATGATATAGCAGCTGAAGAACCAGACGGCTAAGCAGATCCCCTACCCATACTCTGACTGGGTGCACGGCAGTCCCACTAAATGTAACCTCTCACCCCGCACCTGAAGTATATCGGGATATAGAGGCAGCAGGTCTCTGTATGAAATCTCCCACACTTGGGGCATGTAGGTCTCACCTGCTGCTGGGACCTCGCTCCAAGACGATCAGACTGTGAGACCTCCTGCTGTCTTAACCTGGTCTCGAATTACTACCCAGCTGATGACTGTGCACAGATGGTAGTGCACTCGCTGAGGACTGGGCATATGATTGGGATGGCCCTGATGACCCTCTCCCTAGAAGTGATCTCCCTGAATGACCCATTGAACGGGCCCTACTGCTACTCTCTCTTTCTGCACGAATCTTCAATTTCCTAGCCTCTGTGGCATGAGCAAACCCCACAATCCTCCCATAGTTCAGGTCTGAGTGTAAAGCTATTGTGGCAGCCTCATTCACTACCAAAGGGCTAAGGCCCTAAACAAATCGCCAAACTCGGGTATACATGGTCGACACTAGCTGAGGAGCATACTTGGACAGTCTTATGAATTCCATGTGGTACTCCCAAACGCTCATACTACCCTCTTTGAGGACCTCAAACTAAATGGCACGGGCTGTTATTGTCTCGGCAGGCAAGAAGTGGTCCATGAGGCGTCCACAAATTCCTCCCATCTAGCCGGAGGACTCCCCTCCTCACGGGAATCCTCCCACATCTCAAACCATGAATGCACCCCTCCCTTCAGGTTGTATGAGGCCAAATCTACCCCCTCTATATCTGTTACGTTCATCACCCTAAGAGTCTTGTATATTTCATCAAGTAAATCCTATGGATCGGCCTCTAGATCTGTGCCTGAGAATTCAGGAGGGGCCAATCACAGGAATTGATGGAATCTGGAGCCAGAGGAATCTCCCTGTCCGCTGGAGGACGCAAGGGCATCATGGGGTCTCTGGGCCTATGCGTCCACTAACTATGTCAACATGTGAATGGCTCCTCTTAGATCCTCGTTAGAGATATCGGAACCAGAAGTTAGAACAGTATCAGAGTCAGGAACACTGGCAGGAGGGATGGTTGCACCCTCTACCGCAGCCGAAACAGGGACACTTGGGTTTGGAATAGACGGTCCTGGCAAATTCAGGACTGGTGGGTCATTCTCGCCCACGGCATCGGGTACATGATTTGCGGCCATACTTGGGTTGGCATTGGCCCCAAGGCCAAATCTCGCTTTCTTCTTAGGCGCCATATTCTGAAAACTTTTGAACAACGCGCGAATTAGACATAAGTATTTCCACTTTGCACTTTGCACGATATAGAATAACAAAGAAATGGGTAAATTCCTAAATGTCCGTGTAGCCCCCAACTTATAGATGTGGTCGACAACACACCGATAAGAAGAGCGCTACTAGACACGGCTCTGAGACATCCTAGGACACTTTAGAAAAAACCTTAGGATCTGATACCAAGTTTGTCACGCCCCATTCGAGAGACATGACCGGCGCCTAACCGGGTAGCCCCAGTCAAGTGGACCTGGGTGCCTTTCCTAACCCGCGCGGTACCCCTGAATTGGTCATTACTTATAAACCAAAGATCTTACCAATTATAACTGATTTCACAATTTTCAAACATAACCACACGATGAACTTACTAACAAGTTCACAATTTACAACGCCCGACATAATATATACATAAGACTATAATCCCATAGTTTACTGTCTACAGAGCCTCTAGGATACAAGGTATGATACAATACTTGCCGGTAACAAGGCTCTGGGTATACCTTACACAAGATCAAAATAAATTCTAACAGAAGTGGCATGACCCACGCAGGGCCCCGAGAAGGAAAGGGGCTCACCAAAACGGGCAGTGGAAGATGAAGGATACTACTGCAGATGAGCTGAAGTACCTGCTACGGATCCACCTACAATCATAACACGAATGTAGCATCCAGGCAAAAGGGACGTTAGTACACTGGAATTGTACTGGTATGTATGGACAACCTTTGTCCCAAGCAAACTCAAGCCATTAACAAGTACATCACGATGATAAGACAACAAATGATTGCACCATGAAATAATAAAGCCGGCCAATTATATTCCCACATTTACTCCGTTTCAAGTAGTTCTCAGCTCAAAGCACAATTAAAGATCAACGAGGTAGGCAGCAACCAAACAACCATGTAAAACACAAGAAAGTCAAACAAAGGGGCAATCAGTGCCCCACAGGTTGCAAACTCTCATGCTGTCTCCTTTCACAAGTTCACATCAATGATTTTCATATCAATTTTCAATGGGGAGTTCAATCGCTTTCCACCCTTATTACCTCGGTCACCCGTATTACCTCGGCCACCCTTATCACCCCAACCCACACCTTATTACTTCGTGTTGCGGCCTGCAACCCGATCCCACCGTATAGTTTAAATCACAACAATCACAAATAGCAAACAAGGCACTACACAAGATCACAACAAGTGCAAATAAGCAGTCTACAAATTGGTTCATGCTTTCAAATACTTTTGAAACCAGTATCACATCCAAGTTACTATGTTTCCATAATCGAGAGTACCCATACCATTATGTTCAATTTATCACAAATCAAGTGTTTTATTTCTTCCCACAAGAAACCATGTAGGCCATCACAACAATTATTCTCAATTCGTTACCAATTTCAATTCCATTCTTATCTTTCGGTTCATATTCCATACCACACCACACATAGTTCAACATCAATTGAATACCCCACAACAAAATCAAAGAATTACACACAATCTCTCAAATTAACACATGCCAAATGAATTGCACACATAAGGGCAATTTCACAAGAATCAAAGTTAGTCATACATACATGGAGTCGAATTTACTTCCTTCAATCTTTTACTTAAGCTCGCCCAAGTTATCCTAAGTTGCCAACTTCCGTTTTTGCAAACTCTTACTCCTACCCACTTTTTTTTACTAAAATTCAAATTCAAATAACATACATGATATCACATTATATTTCCAAAAGCTATTGTATGCAATTCTTCCTTTACCTTTGAAAACTAAAAAATTAGAGGGAAATGACTAGGGTTTTTACCTCTTAGAGATTTGGGGAAGATGACTTTTGCCTTAGGATCTTTCTGACCGAACGATTGGAAAAATCTTTGAAGATAGTTAGATTTCTGTCTCTAGAAACCCTCTTTCCTCTGTCTAATTTTGCTAAGAGAATATGAGAAAAATGAAGGTTGGAGGTGTTTTATTAAAGAAGGGGTCGGGTCAAAATTTTATAAAAATCTGGGCCGAGTCAATTTTGTTGTCGCATCCACGATCGCAGAATCAACATGCGGTCCGCATAATGGACCGCATAATTGCCACAAAAATTCTCTTGTTCTGTTACGATATGCGACCAGAATGCGGTCCGCATTCTTGTTCTGCAGTCGAAGAATGAACCGCAGATTTGACACTCAAAAATTCTCAAGTAATTATGTGGTAGATCTGCGGTCCGCATTTCCGTTATGTGATCGCATATTGGACCGCATTTTCAACACAATTTTTTGAAAACATTCTGTTAAACTCTGTGGTAGGAATGCGGTCCGCATAGCAGATCTGCGATCGCATTCCTGACCGCAGAATTGACATTTTTTGGAAAATTTATTCTTTCAATTTTTGAAACTTTAATCACTACCAATGGTCCGAACCGCGGCGAGCTTGCGAGCCGCGAAGAATTCTATGCATTCCTAACACCTTATTCGGACCATGACACCACGGCTACTAGGTTTCAAGCACAAAAATTTAACGGGGCCTTACACTAACTAATGAGTCGAACATCAGAGAGGCAAATCAAATTTTTCAACAAAAAGTGCAAGCAAAAATCGAAACAAAACCTAGAAGTAGAATCAGCAATGCTTCGACTATCAGTTAAAAATGTTCATATTCATTTTTCGAATAGAATCCAATTTATAACCGATTAACTAGCATATGACCGATTCACTGTCAATAACCGTATATGAACAAGCAAGAATGGGCCTGACTACACCAACTGAATTGGCTACATCATAAAGTAATCAATAAAGATCAAAGAAATGGGTAGGGGAAGAAAAAAACTAAGTAAAACAACTAAAAATAGACAAGAAGAATGAAAACAGAAGTACCTGATATTGGTTCAACAAAACACACCTCGAATTTTCTGAATTTCTCCAATTTTGATCCACTTCGCCATTATTCGTGTGTTTTTTAACAAAAACACACGAATAAAGTCCAAATAGACCCAACCCATTGACAATATTCCCACTCGCCCATTTTTTTTGGTTTTTAGGGTTCGTATCAGATTTGAAATTCGAGGACCTAGGCCAAGATTCGAAGGAAACAAGGTGTGGGTTTGGGAGGAGGGTGGTCTAGTGGTCAAAGGGTGTGAGATTGGTGGCAAATGGAGCCGGCTAGGGTTTTTCTTGATTCTTTGATTGAAGATTCGAGATGATCTATAGGGGTTTGGGGTGTGTGTTAGGAATATATACTGGATGGGAGATTTGATCCAAGCCATTCGATCAAACGATATTAACAGCTTAGATCGTTTACTTAAGTGGAACGACATCGTTCATACATGCTAAAGGCCGGGTTTGTCTCTTGTGAGATCGTGTCGGGCTAGAATGATGGGTACAGGGGTGCATTTGTTTCCGTTGGATTGATTTGAATGGTCGGCTGAGATCTTTTAATGACGAAATGACGTAGTTTCAACATCAATACTACGCCATTTCGCCTGTCTCTAGGCTGGCTAGTCAGGACCGGGTGAGGGACGAGGTTTGGGCCTGATTGAAACAGCCTTGTCCAGTTTTCTCTTTATTTTCCTTTTTGTTTTTTTCTTTTATTTCCTAATTAATAAAACTAAAATCCAAGATTAAAATTATAAAACCTAAATTAACTTAAAATACTAATTAACTCTAAATAATAATTATCACAACATTACACCCCAATTAAATATAAAATCACACAATTCAGACATCAAATGCTAAGAATACAAAGTACATTTTTTTTTCCATTTTGTAACACAAAATTAATTACTTTTAATTTTAGAATTAAATCCTTAGTGCAAAATGTGACATATTTTTGCATTTTCATTAATTAAAAAAATAAACATGCACAGATAAATGTAAACAATACAAGGAGAATAGTATAAAATTCACAACAATTGCAAACAAATAAAAACTATTTTATTTGCAATTTTTGGGAGTAATTCTCATGTAGGGCAAAAATCACGTGCTCTCAGCTGCCCATTTTTGTCCGAAAACATGAAGAGTTTTCATGCAAAGATAAAGTGAGCGGATACGAGCGATTTTTGCTCGTTTGAGTACTCCGTGTGAAGCATTTTTGCTTCAAAGGTTTCCTACATATCCTGCGTTAAACAGGAATCAGGTCAATGTAGTTCGAAAGCTTTGGTAGCTGGGACTACCATGTAACACTGGTTTACTTTTACTGTTGCTGCTGCTGCTACTACTACTTGCTGACCTCCTTATTACACCAAAAGGAAAATCAAAGCTAATCTAGTTATGTCTAACAGCTATGAGTTACAAGATTCCTATCTACAATTCTCTTGAAACTGAATTTTGAGTCTTATCTGATTTTGCTAGTAGACTTTGATCTGAATCTTGATGCTCGCAAGTTGTAGGTGCTTGTTTCTTTTTGCAGCATTGAGTAAAATGGGATGGGCGGAGCTTGTGACTTCAATCAGATTTCGAGCAATCCGCACCTTTGTTGGCTCCAATATACGAGCTTATTTCTTTTCGTTCTTTTCTTCTTTTCTATATTTGGGCTGGAGACTCATTCCATTTGTCATCTTGTGCCTTGTGGTTTGAGGCCAACCTACTTAAGACATCAAAGACAAACGAACGAACAAAATTTTGTGCCCCAATTTTCACTAGAAAAATTTCGTGAGTTAGTTGTGAAACATATCCAAACAGTCAAATCAGGATTGTGTATCCTTGTGAATGGATCCAGGTTGAGTTGGGCAATAGTCGGGTTATGCCGGGAAATTCAACGGGTTATGCTAGGATTTAGACAAAAAGGCTCTTTGGGTTATGCTAGGGAGATCCATGAGTTATACTGGAAAGGTCCACGGGTTATACCGAAAAAGTCATCGGGTTATGCCGAAAAAGATCCACGGGTTATGCCGAAAATTATCATCGAGTTATGCCGAAAAGTCATCGGGTTATGCCAGAAAAGGTCCACCGGGTTATACTGGGAAGAATCATTGGGTTATGCCGAAAAGGTCCACGGGTTATGCTGGGAAAGATCCACGGGTTATGCTGGGAAGAATCATCAATTTATGCCGAAAAAGTCATTGGGTAATGTCGGAAAAGGTCCACGGGTTATGCCGCGAAGAATCATCGTGTTATGCTGAAAAGGTCATCAGGTTATGTCGGAAAAGGTCCACGGGTTATGCTAGGAAGAATCATCGGGTTATGCCGAAAAGGTCCACGGGTTATGCTGGGAAAGTCATCGGGTTATGCTGGGAAAATCATCGGGTTATGTCGGAAGTTGGAAAGAAAATTCTCCTTGGGTTATGCTAGAGAAATCCACGAGTTATGCCGGGGATTTCCTTAGGAGTGGGATCCTATACTACCATGATTTTCCTATGGGATTTTCATTTTTATTTCTTTTCTTCTTTCTTTTCTTTGGTTTTTCGCTTTATACGGTTTCAGTTTATTTACCATAATGCATGAAAGTGTTGAGGAAACTTCTTTTTTGGTCGTTTTTCCTATTGCAAAGCTGTTTCAGCATTTGCACATTTCATTTCTTTTTGGTTTGCACCTGCATCTTACATGGTTGCTTTGAACAAGACCTTTTTTTGACAAAGAACAATTTGCTAGTTGAAACGGTGGTTGGTTTTGTGGTATTGATCATTCCCAACATTTGATCCAGACCCCACTTCCGTTGAGAACTTTGCTATTTGTAGGACTTGAGGGTGAATCTCTTTTCACGCTGACCGGGTTCAGCCTTAGGATTTTGGGATAACTCGCCCGTGTAGGCTCTGGTTATTTTTCACATCATTCCACTTTCCAGACCTTTGCCTTTGACTTTCTCTCTTTTCTAATGTCTTTTACTTTGTGAAGCAAACAACCACCATGGTCAGTCGGGTTTGGACTAATGCACTACTGAGGTTGGATGTTTTCTTTGACTCTTGCCAGGTGGAGCACTGTAAAACCAGTCCTACCACCTTTTCTTTGTAATTGTTACTGAATTAGAATTAAACCAAAAGGGTTTCAAAGAATTGTATGCAAAAATCAAGTGTATCCGTTTAAAGAGAAGCGTCCCTTTCGGGGAAAAAGAAAGACTTATCTGGGGTATGCATGCTGGCTTCAATTGATCATGACATGCTTCTTGGACTGGATGCCCAACCCACACAAACTTTCCAGCTTCTCGTGACCACATTGATATGTATTTCAAAACCATAGAACATTGCCAGAACTCTTTTTGTGATGAGATGTCTTTTTTTCGGTCAACAGCGCCCTTTGCGGGTTTTGGCCAATCGAACTCTCTCATTTCTCTTCTCAACGTCGCTGGATAGCGCTCTTTGAGAGTTTTCACTAAGAGAACTCTCTCATTATTAGTTTCTTGACTCTCGTCGCCTTATAGTGCCCGAAGGGTTTCACCAATAAAACTCTCTCATTTTATTTCTCTCAGTTTAGAATGCATCAGCTTTTAATCAACTATATTTCTCGGTTCTCATGCCTTTGGCAATTGATCTGAAGGACATACAATCGGTGCTAGGTAAAAAGAATAGCAGACGGGATTACAACTTTGGAACCATCTGATAGGCTCATGGTCGAACCATTATAACATCTGCCCCAGTTTCACTTTTGAGAAATTTGGATTTTTGTTTTGGTTTGACTGAACCCCAGAGAGAGGCTGCTTACGTATCCTTTTGGAATCAAGTCAGACGCAGTTCAAATCATTTGTTTCGGTTGTTTTTGTTGTTTCTTTATTTTTTATTATTATTTTTTTTTTTGGTTCAACAGTGCTTCTGGATTCCAAAGAGGATAGCCAAGGAAATGTAACTGGCTCAAAGTGCTTGCAAAAAGGGTTGATGGAAGTTTGGGTAGCGAGAATAAAAGCCTTCGTCATTTCAAAATGTGCAAAGATATCATGAAAACAGACATAGTACCTCTTTACTACGTGTGTATATACAGCTGCTTCGTGATCATTTCCTTCGACGTCTCCCAAGTATAATGCACCCTTGGCAGTATTTTTCTAATTATATATGGACCATTCCAATTAGGAGCAAATTTTCTTTTTGCTTCCTGATGATGAGGAATAATGCGCCTTAACACCAATTTCCCCACTTCAAATTTCCTGGGTCGTACTTTCTTGTTCTAGGTGTGGGCCATTCTTTGTTGGTACAACTGCACATGGCAAACTATGGACATCCGTTTTTCATCAATCAAAGTCAATTGTTCCAGTCGAGTTTTAACCCATTCATTATCTTCAACCTCTGTTGCAACAATTGTTCGGAGCGAAGATATTTCTACCTCTACTGGTACCACAGCCTCGGTTCCATAAACCAAAAAGTACGGGGTTGCTCCTAGTGATGTGCGCACTATAGTGCAATATCCCAGTAAGACAAAAGGTAATTGTTCATGCCACTATATGGAACTCTGATTGTCTTTCTCAAAATCTTCTTGATGTTCTTGTTTGCTGCTTCAACAGTGTCGTTGGCTTTGGATCGATAAGGAGTGGAGTTCTTAAGCGTTATTTTGAACAGTTCGCATACCTCCTCCATCAAGTGGTTGTTCAGGTTCGCAGCATTATCTGTGATGATGGTTACGGCAATACGACAGATAAGATTCAAATGTACAAAATCCACTACAGCTTTTTTAATGATCGTTTTGAGAGTGATAGCTTCGACCCATTTCGTGAAGTAATCAATAGCAACCAATTTGAATCTGTGCCCATTTGAAGCTTTTGGCTCAATCGAACTGCTGCCATATGATGTAGCTCTGTTGGAGGTGCATGAATCAGATCTCCATGCACCTGACGCTGATGACATTTCCGGACGAAGCTAAAGCAGTCTTTCTCCATAGTTATCCAATAATACCCGGCTCGAAGGATTTTCTTTGCCACGACATTCCCATTCATATGAGGTCCACAAACTTCTGCCTGCACTTCATGCATTATCCTTCCCACTTCCTCGACGTCAACATATCATAACAATACAAGACCTCACCGCTCAAAAAGAAACCACTCGCATGTCGCCTAATAGTTCTCTTTCGATCTCCAGTAGCATGTTCAGGGTATTCTTGTGTTTTCAAAAACCTCTTAATATCATTGTACCATGGTTGGATACTCGATCCCGCCTCGACTGCATTACAGTAACCGTGTCTTTTCCTGATTTAGATTTCCAAGGGATCAATGTGAGCATTATCTTGATATGGTAACATCAAAGCTAAAGTGGCAAGTGTATCAGCTAGTTCATTGTTACGCCGCGAGATGCACCTGAACTCTATTGATATGAATCGCTTGCCGAGATCTTCCACGTTCTATCGGTAAGGAATAAGCTTGACATCTCGGGTTTCATATTTACCCTGGGCTTGCCGGATAATTTGATCAGAATCCCCCAAAATCAACAAATCTTCAACATCTTGATCGATTGCAATATTCATGCCCATGATGCAGGCTTCATATTCAGCCGTATTGTTCGTGCAAAAGAAACGGAGCCTAGCTATAGCCTGATTATGCTGACCAGTGAGTGAGATCAAGACTACCCCAACTCCTACAGCTTTGGCATTTACGGCCCTATTAAAGAACATTTTCCAAGCATGAGCATCCTCAGGGACTACTTCTATTGTGTTTACTTCCTCATCTAGAAAATAAGTACTCAATGGTTGGTACTCCTCGTCAACCGGGTTTTCAGTGAAATGATCCGCCAATGTCTGGGCTTTCATTGTCGTGCACGTGACGTAGACAATGTCAAATTTAGTAAGCAAGATTTGCCACTTTGCCAATCTCCTATTAGGCATCAGTTTCTGAAATATGTTCTTCAACGGATCCAACCTGGTAAGTAATATGAACCTGAAGATAATGTCTCAACTTTTGAGCGGCCCATGGCAAATCACAACACGTTCTTTCCAATAAAGTGTATTTGACTTCATAACCGGTGAACTTCTTGCTCAAATAATAGATCACCTGCTCTTTCTTTCCAGTTATATCATGTTTCCCGAGAACACAACCAAAAGAATTTTCTAAGACCGTCACATACAAGAACAAAGGTCTCTCTGGATCCGGTGGGACCAAAATTGGAGGTATTGAAAGATATTCTTTGATCTTGTCGAAGGCCTCCTAACATTCAGCTGTCCATTTGATTGCTGCATCATTGTCAATAGTTTGAATATGGGCTCACATGTGGTAGTCAGTTGAGCAATGTACCGACTGATATAGTTTAACCTTCCCAATAGACTCATCATGTCTTTCTTTGTTCTTGGAGGAGGTAGATCTTGGATAGCCTTTATCTTTGTTGGATCTAACTCGATTCCTCTCCTGCTGATTATGAAACCCAGAAGTTTGCCTGATGGGACTCTGAAGGCGCATTTAGCTGGATTCAGCTTCAAGTCATACTTTCGCAGCCTCTCAAAAAATTTCCTCAAGTCTCAAACATGATCGTCCTGAGTTCTAGACTTGATGATCACGTTGTCTACATACACCTCTATCTCTTGATGCATCATATCATGAAAAATTGCAGTCATGACTCTGATATAAGTTGCTTCGACGTTCTTTAAACCAAATGGCATAACCCGATAATAGTAAGTACCCAAAGGTGTAGTGAAGGCTATTTCCTCGACATCTTCTTCATCCATCAACACCTGGTGATATCCTGCGTAATAATCCACAAAGGAATGTATCTCATGTTTGGCGCAGTTATCAACAAGGATGTGGATGCTGGGCAAAGGGAAATTGTCTTTGGGACTTGCCTTATTCAAATCTCGGTAATCCACACACACCCAGGTTTTCCCATCTTTCTTCGGCATGGGGACTACATTAGCCAGCCACGTAGTATACTTGACCACCCGGATTACCCCCATTTTCAACTGTTTTGTGATTTCTTCTTTGATATTATCGCTGATATCAGTCTTAAACTTTCTCTGCTTCTGCTGAACTGGGGGACAATTAGGGTAAATTGGCAATTTATGCACCACTAGATCAACACTTAGTCCTGGAATGTCATCATATGACCAACCAAACACATCTTTAAACTGAAAAGGGAGTTGAATTATTGCATCACGCATTTTATCATCAGTACGAATGCTTATTTTAGTTTCTCGAATTTCCTCAGAAGTTCCCAAATTAACCGGTTCTGTGTCATTCAAGTTCGGCTAAGGTTTATTCTCAAAGTGTTCTAGTTCTCGATTTATTTCCCTAAAAGCCTTTTCTTCATCATATTCCGGTTCTTGGTTCATTATTTTACAATTAGACTACATGTTTAGATCTGGGCATGAATTTCGCAATATTTTCATATCATTTGAAGCCGCATTATTAGAACTGAAAAGAAGAAATAAAAGAGGAAAAATAGCCTAAATCAGAACAAGTAAAGAAAATAAACGATTAAATATTGATTTCATTTCTTGGAATTGGGAAAATAACAGGGTTTACATTCAGGAAATTGAAAAATAGGAAACTTAAAAAAACATCCGAGTTACACCCTGGGATAACTCGTGATGCAGGAAAAGTGGTAGGACTAGTCTACCTGGACTCCCGCCTGACTGGGAACGGTGTAGCCTTCCAATTTTGAAGTTTAGCATTGGGCCCCATGTATAGCACCTTAGCGGCGCTTGTGCCTTATCCTAGCTGAACCATGTGGGTTTCATAAAGAATTTCTCTCATCTCCCCACATATTTCCTCAATCTCTTCGGCTGTAAAGGCCTCATCCTTTTCTTCTTCACCATACCTTGGCCTGACGACAGTTTCGTACAAGTGTGGCAGTGGTTTAGGTAAATCCCATCCCTCATTCTTTCTATTATTCGCCCACTCTTCATCACATAGGGTATGGTGGAAACCTATCCCAAAGAACATCTCTATTGAAGGCAAGGTGATGGGTTCAACTATTCCTTGTAATGATATTCCGAGTCCTTTTCCCTGTTTGAATCCCCGTCGGATTGTTTCTTTAGCAACCATGATTGAGGCGTTAGAGAAGAAAGGTTGGGGGCAAGGGATCCCTTCTTCATACTACTCATCCAATACAACTTCAAAAGACTAATAAACTATGTGCTCACTTTCCTCTCTTGCTTCAAGATACGGGATGGATGGGTCCCGATAAATAGATAGCTCATCTTCTTCGTGGACCACAATTTCATGATCTTCATATTCAAACTTCACCATTTGGTGGAGAGTGGAGGGTACAGCCCCTATAGCATTAATCCAAGGCCTTCCGAGAAGAAAGTTGTAAGATGTGTCCATATCCAGTACCTGGAAAGTCACCTCAAACTCCACCGGTCCTATAGTAAATATCAGGTCTACTTCTCCGAGGGTGTCTCTTTCGATGCCAACAAAGGCTCTTACACAGACATTATTGGGACGAATCCTCCTTTCCCAATTTCCATTCTCTGCAACATGCAGAGCGGGCAGATGTAAACACCCGAACCCACATCCACCATTACTCACTTGACATAGTAACCTTCACACTCGACAATCAGATGTAAGCCCTTGTGGTCAGTTGCTCCTTCCGGAGACAAATAATTCTTATTAAAGGAAATTTGATTAACAGCAAAGAACCTTTCTTCCATTCTTTCGAGTTGTTCGACTGAAGTCTCTCTGGTACATACTCCTTGTTCAGAGTTTTCATTAGGTTCTTCTGATGATCGGCATACCTCATTAACAAAGATAGCATAAACACTTGTTCAGGGCACTTAAGCAACTGATCTACCATTTCATAATCAGGAATCTTCATTTTTTGAAAGAAGCCTCTGCTTCTTCGGCACTCACAAGTTTCTTGGGTGGAAAACGATTCCACGAGGCATTGTTTACCTCCTATACACCCTGAATATTTCTTATCAAAGGTATTCCCCGGAAGTTCTCCTGTGATTTCTTTACCTTTGTATGTAACCAATGTATGTTGATACTTCCACGGTACTGCAGACGGGTCTATCAATGGCTTCTATGGCACGCTTCTGATAACCACTGGCTCATTCAGCCGTAGCGGTTTAATTGTCCCCCGAACCATATAGGCTCCTTTTGGTACATACATTGGTGTTCTCTTTTTAGCTTCGAACTTCTTTAGAGTACTCGTGATTAATGGCTCTTGTCGGTGACCTTGTGGAACATAGAGAACCCAATTTTGGGGAGGCACCATCTCTACTTTAGTGTCGTCTTCCTTCTCGAATTCAGTCTTGGCAATTTTAATCTTCTTTTCCCCTTTGTCTTGCTTTGGGGCTATCTTAGGCTTCCTTTCTACATCAGCGATAGAAATTATGGCTTTAAAGGCGGGGTCAAAATCCTTGTCTTCGCAGATTATCCCGATCACTGGCCCATTACTGTGAGCAGGCAAGGGATTGTTAGTCATATTTGGGACCTCCTCGTCCCTTACCACTATATTCCCCTATTCTATCAGGTTCTTGACTGCCTCTTTTAAAGTCCAATAATTGTTCATATCATGCCCTTCTATCCTTGAATTATAGCCACATCTAACACCTCGCTGATATGATGGTGATTCCAGGTTTTGCCCGTTTGGGGGTATAGGTTGCAGGAGATCCAATTGGACAAGCTTTGGGAATAGACTGGAATATGGTTCGCCAATGGGTGTGAGTTTTGTCTCCAGGGTGGTTCCCGATGACGGAAGTTATTCTAGGGTGGTTGGGGATTATAGTGGTTTAGGTAATGAGGTTGGTTTCTAGGAGGTGGAGCTTGGTTCCGGTTGACCTGTTGCGGTGGTCGGCCAAAAGGTTGAGCTTTCATGACCATGTAGGGCTGAGGAGTATAGACCATATCTTGGTGGGGGTAGTGGTGTTGCGGGAGTCTTTTCGAAAAAAAAGACCTGAGGGTATGGTAATTTCTTGCATATGACGCCGCCATAGATATTTATGCCTTATTCTTTCCCCTTACTACTTCTCCAGACCCGCCCTGAATGGCTTGAGAGGTAGCTCTGATAGCGGATTGGCTCAAAATTCGACCAGTTTTCAAACCGTTCTCGACCATTTCACCAATCTTGATGGTTTCAGCGAATGGTCTACCCATTGCGAACATGATATTTTGGAAGTAGTCTGGCTCATAAGCTTGGAGAAAAATCATGACCATTTTGACCTCATCCATTGGAGGTTTTACCCTGGATGCCTGCTCACACCATTTAACTGCGTACTCTCAGAAGCTTTTCGAGGGTTTCTTCTTTAGGTTCATCTATGAAGTCCTATATGTGGCTATGTCAATATTGTATTGGAACTGATTGACGAAGTCTCTGGCAAGATCATCCCATATGTGCCAGCGGGATATATCTTGGTCCATGTACCACTCAGACGCGATACCAACCGGACTCTCTCCAAAATAAGCCATAAGGAGTTCCTCTTTTTCGCCAGCTCCTCGTAGCTGGTTGGAGTATTTCTTGAGATGAGCAATAAGATCACCGTGCCCATCGTACTTCTCAAATTTTGGGGTTTTGAATCCCAGTGGTAGGTGCACATGGGGGAACATGCACAAATTAGTATAAGACACAATTTTTTGCCCACTTAAACCTTGTATATTCCTTAAACACTGCTCAAGACTCCTCATTCTTTTTGCCATTTCATCTTGCTCAAGTGTTTTGGGAGTTTGATCTTGCCCTAGTATAAGCTCATCTTGTGGTGGATGAGGGTAAGCATTGGTGGTAAACCGGGTAGGTTCCAACAATAAAAGATGGTGCTTGAAATGTGAATGAAGAAGAGTCAATGTTAGGCCTGGGTAAAGCAGGTTGTTTTGTGGCTGAACAAGGAGCTGCGGTGAATATGTTTGGGGCTGCACTTTTTGCTGACACCTGGGGGTAAGACTCAGAAGGTGATCCAACGAAGTGAGCTGAAATGGTAGGATACCCGAATGGGGTAGTTGGATAAATAATAGGGACGTTGGAAGTCCCACTTGTCGTAGGAAACAGCTCGGGGAATCCAGGAATCGCACTCGGTAGTTCTCTTCCATTGTTCCAGGCATCCTACATTTCCATTATGAGGAGATGTAGAATTCTATTTTCCTCAACAGTTGCTGACTCAGAAGTTTGGACGACTGAGATTGAACTTTCCTCTGAAATACTAATCGTTGGTAGAGGAATTTCTGAAGGCATTTCAACACTTCCCTTCGACCTTGTGAAGCATGTATGAACACTTTCTTTTGACCTTGTGAAAGATGGTTGAACAGTTTCTTTTGACCTCGTAAAGTATGAATGTGAGGCCAGATTACCACAAAACCAACCACCTATAGAGCCTGGAAGATTAACAACCAGTCAATTTGAGGCAAATAACATATATGTAATCTCACATTGGGGTATAATGCACCTATATAATTAAATGGATTTCTACATGTTTTGCAATGGATACATGCGTCATCACGGCCTTTCCTTATGTTTTTTCCTATTTCCTTTGATTTTATTTATATCCCTTTTTTTATTTAGGGTTATGGTCGAATCTGATGATGAATGCCTATGTATCATGGCCCAGCATGAATCAGACCAAGCGTAGTTCGTAAAAAAACAAATGCAAAAATAAAGAAACAATTTTTGGGAAATTTTCATTTCATTAATAAAAAATTTTATTACCAGCTAGAAATTTTGATAGGGAAACAACAGAGTTAAAACAAAGTACATACTTAAACACTACTAACAAACTCTGGTACGAAAAGGAAAATGGACTTTAACAGACAGCAGACTCCAAAAAAAATACAGACTCGAGCTACGAGTACATTAAAGCTTCAAATTGTGGTGCCCGTGAGGCATCGTTCGGCCTTGCCGGGGGCTTGGGTGCAAGATATCTTTCCAATTGTTTCAGTTCATATATTATCCTCTTGATAAAAATCATCACTGCTGAGAAGAACGTAGTGCGGGTCATGTCTTCACACACTCAGCATTTCTTAATAATGGCGTCGGCAATGGTTTCAATCGTGTTCCTGGTTCGACCCTTTTCTATGAGCAGACGCCTTATTTGATCATTACAGGCTTCCAAAACCTGAGAATCTTGAAGAAGCTGATTCCACAGCTATTGTATTTCTGCTTCCATTTGGGCCAATAAGTCATAGCAGTGTCCATTTTCGGTGTCAAAAGCTTTGGCTTGGTTAGCTGCTTCGTCTTCAAGGGTGGTCTCCTTTCTTTCTAGATGGATGATGATTTTTTCATAATCCCTTTTTAATTACTGCAAGCAATGGGTGCGTGCTTCTATTCTTTTTGCCCACTGCACCCGAAGTACCGCTGCGATACTCTCGGATTTCTTTAGCTTATCTTGGCACTCAATGATTTCCATTTCAATCCCTTTATCAACCATTCATCCGACCAACTCCTTTGTTGTTTGTCAGCATCTATCCTCATCCGTTGGATTTGGGATCTTAAGGCTTCATTTTCTTTAGACAGCTTCTTTCTGTCCCTCTCATCAGCTGCATCTTGCACACTATTCTCAAACTTAAGGTCTTGGATTTGCTTCTCTAGTTTTCCCATCTTGGACCTATACATATTATCCTTAGCCAACCAGGCCCATTGTTCTCGTGATGACTCAGCCAAATCTTGGAGGTGACGTCTTTCAGCGGGCCTTTCGGACTCAAGGTCTCTCTTGTACCAAGCGACGTATCCTGGCAATATTTCTCCTTTGGCCTGATCCCGTCCGTAAGTGTCTGCTTTTAAGTATTGACATTCGTTCCAAATTTTGTGAACTACTACTTCAGGGAATTGACCGTTGGGTCCAATTTCGACCGCGTGTTGGCTAAGATCTTCATTATTTAGGACTATTTGGCATCTTCCCAACTATCTCAATACTCGGTATGGGGCATACGATTGGATACTTTTAAGTCCCATCAGCAGAAAATGAGACCCCGCATGTCCACTCTATTTGGCATGCGAAGACAGAACGCAGGCGTGTTACCCATTCGGTGACCCCTTCTGGCAAACTAATCTCGTCGATTCTTGTACAAAACTCTTCTATACATGTCTTCTCTGACGAACCGTAGATCATAAATTGGGGGCGACGGCACAAGTGTTCAACCATCCACATTTGCAGCAATACATTACAGCCCTCAAAAACGTCATCCCCAGCTTTGCAAGCTGTAAGAGCGCGGAAGATGTCGGCCACTATCATTGGTGAAAGAGTGTTGTTATCCTGTGTAAGCAAAGTACTGACAACCCCGGCTACTCATATATCAATTTTCCTATTTTTTCCGGGGAACACCAAAAGTCCTAGAAAGGCCACCATAAATGCGAAACACTTGTGTTCCTCCCACTTCAGACGATTTCCCTTGCTACATATTTTGTTCTTCGGGTTATTGAATCCTCTACACGACCATATCTGTCGTACATGAATGACAAAGCACAAAAGCCATTCACCAAGTCTGTGTTATGGACCGCCTTTCGTATCTTCAAAGACTCTAAAAACTTATGGATGGCTATGGCCCTCGGAGAAATCAAGTACTATTTTCTCAATGCAATCTTGGGAACCCCGATGTATTCGGATATCTTCTCCAATGTCGGGGTAACCTCAAAATCTAAAAAGTGAAAGGCCTTTATGAAAAGGGTGCCGAGTCCCAAAGTGGAATCAATGCCTTTATAATATCCCCTCTCGGATTAATTTTCAGCAACCCAGTAAGGCCTCCTAAATGTGATTTGACCATGCGTTGCCCTGATTTGCCCAAGTATCCCACCATATATGTAATTCCAACGAGATTTTGTTTATAATAGCTCCGGATAAATTCTGACTCGTGCTCATTCTGCACATTTCTTAATGTGATTAAACAAAAGCAAACTTTATTTGACCCAAAAATAACTAACTATTATTTTTTATTTTTTTATTTTTTTTAAATGAAAGACTCGGTTTTTCTAACCGGCCTTTCGGCACTTTGGGGACAAAGATTTTAAGACAGTATGGGTTAACCGGTCAAAGCCTTAAAAATGACCAAAGGTGACCATTTATGCAAAGTCACCCGTCCGGCGTCACTTTCGGGAACATTTGGTTATATTCGATAAAAGCAGCATCTCCTGACTTAAATATGACAAAAATTAGAATTTTAACATTTTGGAAATTTTTTTTAAAAAGGGAAATTTGGACCCAATGAAGGTTGCCTACGTATCCCACACCCTATGAGAATCAAACCGGCGTAGTTCGGGCAGATAACACGAACTATTTTTGAAAACAAGACTTTTCCTTTTTATTTTCAACAACGTATTTTCTTTATTAGAAGTAAAGACAAACAATTTTTAAAACAAGAAGAACAAAATCAAGATTCTTTTTTTAAAAAATATATATATATTTTTCCTTTCCATTTTCTCAAAATTTTGGCAGAGTTTCGACAGTATTTGGGACCGGTATGCTATTAACTCTCTACACTGCTTTTTCTCTTCTCTTTTTTTCAATATTTAAGAGCCGGTCAGCATGCAAGCCTAAAGCAAATAAATGCGTAAAACAAACAGGATGCAGCAGGATGGTCTTTTTCATTTCAGGTTACCTGTCTTAGACGGACCCAACCCCTATATTGAGTCCCCTAGGTCAAATGCAACGTGATGCAAATAAGAGTTTCTACTACGGATCCAGCATGAAGTCAAGTAGGTACAAGACCTAGGCATGTGTTCTAAACCGTGTACCCGAGAAGACAACTCAAGTCGAGGAGGGGGGCTATGTACCGTGGACCCGCGGGATCGTCCGGCTTTGTAGCTTATCCGGCCTCTTTCTTATTTCAGCGAAAGTCACTAACAGAATAAGGAGTCTCAACCAGTAAGCACATCCCGGAGACGAAAAGAGAGGTTTCAGCACAATTTATATATGCAGTTCAAACAATATCAAAGCGGTAAAGCATTTAGCATATTTAGCATGAAAACATGTAGGAAAATCAGATAAAGCCAAATATAACAGTTATTCTAAGCTCGAATTCTGAATGCTGAACAAGACGTTCTGGGTTAAAATCCCTGACAGAGTCGCCAGAGCTGTCACACCTCTTATTTACGCACCTACCCCAAAGGATAAATGTATAAGGAGTTTTTCCAAATTAAGTGACATTATTCGAAATGGGATTATTTATTTATTTTAGAGTCGCCACTTGGGAAAGGATTGGCTTTTGGTGTCCCAAGTCACCGGTTTATTTTGAATACCAAATCGAGGAAATTTTCAATTTTTCAAGTGAAGTCTGCGAACCAGAAATTCTAAGTAAGAAATTCTGTTGACCCGAGGGAAGGTGTTAGGCACCCCCGAATCACGTGGTTCTAGCATGGTCAACGTCATGAAAACACATCTCGAACCACGTCATATCAATGTGCTCGTTGTTATTGACATATTTTGACTCCGTTGAGATTTGGATTTGGGTCACATGGATGTACACCCGATTTTAGGGCGGTAGTGTTATTAAAATACGCGCCTAAAGGATCTAACACATTATTATTTTTGGAGAGGCCGTGAACTACAGTAAACGGCCCATCCCGAATTCTAAATGTTTTATTTTAACCATTTATTGTGGGCCCTGCAATTTATATTTTTATTCGGTGAGGCCCGTGGCCAATTCTAAAGTGACTATAATTTTCTATTTTTTGTTGTCTCTAAAATAGAAAAAGCTTAATTAATTTGTCCTTAGCCTACTACGAACCGGTCAATAATTTTAAACTAAATGTGCCATCAAGCATAGAGGTAAGCCCGAAAAATATAATTCGAAACCTTATTCCACAAAAGAAATTAGCATAACATAAGCTTTGGCCCAAGCCCAAATGGAATTCTAGTTCACAGGAAATGAAGATACGCTAAGTAGTTCTATCATGCATTCAATAATCAGCAAGAAAGAGGAGTAGTGCATGCCTATTCAAATTAACAAGTACTGATTGTTTATTTCAAATTACATGCACAAACCTTCCTTCCTAATTATCTACTTATGGGTTTCGTGATGTTATTAAGAGTAAAAGACAACTGGGAGCTCATATTGAAGTAAACTAATGATGTAACTAGGTGTTCTTGTGTACGAACAAGAGGCCTATTAATTTCAAAATGATGCCATTACTGGACCAATACTCGAATGATTCATGATTTTAAAAGTGAACTACAGTAATTGACGTCGAGACCCAACAAAACAAGGCTGATGTATCAACTTCCATTCATTGCTAACATGTTACTACACATAGGGACCACAGATTCCAGAACCACTACCTGTTTTAATTACCTTTTGATGTTCAGCAGCTAAATATACAGAAAGTATAAATGACAAGACAAGTGAATGAATATTGGTCCCTTATTCTAAGTTTAACTATAACAAATAACTACTAAGCATGGATTTATGCTAAGAATCAATTTTACAGTCCATAGTCGATTACATATCCCGAAGGTTCAAAGCAAAACAAATTGCTGGCAAACTAAAATTAAACAAGTACACGTCAGTTCACTGTCTATAACTACAAGAATGTAAATGGGCGAAGATTGGGAATATGACTTCATTTCACTCAAATTCAAAGTTACATTAGGGTGAGCTCAAACTGTGTACCTGGTCAATGGAAACAGAGGAAAAGAAAGAGCAATCAGCAAGGTCAGTCAGTGATAGATTAACGCCAACAACAGCAACAGCAACAGCAACAGTCCATACCAACAAATGACACTGATAGACCAAGAAAATGACTTAAAAATGCAGCAGCAATTTAGATCAAAAATCAACTACCAAAACCAATCAAATTCAAACCATGGGATGCAGTTTGACAAACAATTCTAGTCCAGGATCCACAATTGACCAAGCAATTGTAGGACAGAAACTCAAACCACTCAGAATATTTTAGACTCGAAAAGTGAACTGGAAGATTGCTCAAAAGGGAATGATCTTCTTAACACTTTTCTTTAACCTTCTCTCGATAATTTAACTCTCAAAGCTCTCTCAAACGCTAAAAAAAATTGATTGCACTGAATCTCTATCCCTTTAGTATGACCTCTAAGACTGATTTTTTTTTCTCCACCCCATTGAATGTGTGTATGGTGTTTCTATTTAAATATCAAGCTTAACCCCCCCCCCCCCTCCTTCCCCCTTTTTTATTTCAAATACTTTTATTTACAAGTTGTATATTCCCTCCCCACGTGCACCTCTTTATCTTTTTAAATCATTACCCCCATGTTATCTACTTTCTAACTTGTATATTCCTTTAGTGTGTATACCCATTTAACTTTCATTATTAACCTACTGGTTTCAGACTATTTTCTTTTGACTAAACTACTCAGATCATATTCCAAATTAACCTTACTTCTCTTATGAAATTACCTTTTAAGGCTTCCTGTTGTCAACAAATCAGTGCTAATCGATCTCTATAGCCTATCAAAATCGATCATAGCCAGCAATAATTTAAAATCAAACTTATGGCTGATTTACCATTAATAGTGAGCTAACTAATGAGTCGAACATCGGAGAGGCAAATCAAATTTTTCAACCAAAGTGCAGGCAAAAATCAAAACACAGCCTAGAAGTAGAATCAGCAATGCTTCGACTATCAGTTAAAAATATTCATATTCATTTTTCGAATAGAATCCAATTTATAACTGATTGACTAGCATATGATTGGTTCACAATCAATAACCGTATATGAACAAACAAGAAAGGGCCTCACTACACCAACTGAATTGGCCACCTCATGAAGTAATCAACAAAGATCGAAGGAGGGTAGGGGAAGAACAAAACTATGTAAAACAACTAAAAACACACAAGAAGAATGAAAACAGAAGTATCGAATTTTCTGAATTTCTCCAATTTTGGTCCACTTGGACATTTTTCGTGTGTTTTTTAGCAAAAAATACACGAATAAAGTCCAAATAGACCCAACTCGTTGACAAAATTCCCACTCGCCCATTTTTTGGATTTTTATGGTTCGTCTCAGATTTGAAATTCGAGGACCTAGGCCAAGGTTCGAGGGTAACCAGGTGTGGGTTTGGGAGGAGGGTGGTCTAATGGTCAAAGGGTGTGAGTTTGGTGGCAAACGGAGGCGACTAGGGTTTTGCTCGATTCTTCGGTTGAAGATTCGAGACGATCTACAAGGATTCGAGTTTAGCTGTTATGGGGATTAGGACGGGGAGGTTGAGGGGATCTTAGGGTGTAAAAAATGAGGGTATTTGGCCATCGACCGTCGCCATAGGCGATTTCCGGCGGGCGGTCGACGGTGGTTCAAGGTGGAGGGTTTTTGGGTCTCTGAAGACCTTAGAGACGACGAGAAGGGGGTCTTGGGGGGGTGCGGGGTGTGTGTTCGGAATATATACTGGACGGGAGATTTGATCCAAGCCGTTCGATCAAACGAGATTAACGGCTTGGATCATTTACTTAAGTGGAACGATGTCGTTCAACCATGCTAAAGGTCGGGTTAGTCTCTTGTGAGACCGGGTCGACCTAGAGTGATGGGTACATGGGTGCATTTATGATCGTTGGATTAATTTGAATGGTCGGCTGAGATCTTTTGATGATGAAACGACGTAGTTTCAACATCAATACTAGGCCGTTTCACCCATCTCTGAGACTGGCTGGTCTGCACCGGGTGAGGAATGAGGTTTGGGCCTGATTTTCATCCAAATTGAAACAGCCCAGTCCGATATTCTCTTTATTTTTCTTTTTTGTTTCTTTTTCTTTTATTTCCTAATTAATAAAACTAAAATCCTAGATTAAAATTATAAAACCAAAATTAACTTAAAATACTAATTAACTCTAAATAATAATTATCACACAACATTAAACCACAATTAAATATAGAATCACACAATTCAGATATTAAATGCTAAGAATACAAAGTACATTGTTTTTTTGATTTTCCATTTTGTAACACAAACTTAATTACTCTTAATAAAAGAATTAAATCCTTAGTGCAAGATGCGACATATTTTTGCATTTTAATTAATTAAATAAATAAACATGCACAGATAAATATAAACAATACAAGGAGAACACCACAAAATTCACAACAATTCCAAACAAATAAAAACTATTTTATTTGCATTTTTTGGGAGTAATTCTCATGTAGGGCAAAAATCATGTGCTCACTGTCCGCGCTCCTTGTCACGCGGTACGCACTTGTGAAGATTCAGAGACCTGAAATTTAAGGCAAGACCCCACGCGGCCGCGCTACAAATCAGTGTGGCCTGCGTAGGTAAGATACAGAGAGATGACGATTTGCCCAAGTTCCTCCACGCGACAGCGCTACACTTATGCACAGTCCGTGCCCATCGGCCTGCGCGGCTGCGCTACCTTCTTGCATGGTCCGTGCCCCAACTTCAGAGAAGAAATAATTGAAAGTCCAAGAGCCTGCGCGGCCGCGCCACATTTATGCGCGGTCCGCGCTGACCCCGCAAGGATATTTTTATCCAATTTTTCCAGCCCAGTATAAATAGGATATTTTACAATTTTTAGGTCAAGTTTTGTACACCTGATAGGTGTTGCGCTCGTGAGACATTTGTATTAGCCTATTTTGGGAATCTGGAGCATATTTCATCATAGATTATTGTAGTTTACATTAGCAATTAATTAATATGGTTGTTTCATCTTCTATTTCTTCAGTTTCTTCTCTAATTATGTCTAGATAAACCCATAAGCTAGGGTTGTAGCTAAACCTAGTGTGGGTGATTGATGGGTGTTGCTATTTAATGATACATTGATATTGGGTATTTGTTATTTGGGTTAATTTTATGGTTAAATTAAGGATTGGTGGTTGCAAACATTGATCCTAGC
The DNA here is from genome assembly GCA_032618575.1 of Nicotiana noctiflora. Lineage (NCBI taxonomy): Eukaryota > Viridiplantae > Streptophyta > Magnoliopsida > Solanales > Solanaceae > Nicotiana > Nicotiana noctiflora. Next base: position 61,260 of record JASVEL010009256.1, on the reverse strand, counting down.
TTAGTGGGTCTTGACCCTTCTTGAGAAAAAGAGTCTAGGACCCAAAATTAACCCAACAAGGAATTGGGATGGATCTATGAGAAATGGTAGTCCCAATTAACGGGTTAAAACTCGAGAGAGTAATCACCCTACTTGAACCCTAGTTGTTTGGTCTAATTGGCCTACCCAATTGGTCTCGAGAGAGTCAATTGGGAAAATTGCTCTCTCTACTGAGAGGTGTGAGAGTGGGTACAATTGTGCAATAGTTATAATAATGATTCCAAATATGTCAATCTATTATTAGTAGCTTATACCCGTTAGTTAACCACCTAGGTGATGCCATGACCCTAGTGCCTTTCTCTATATTAATTACAACTTAGCAAATATTTCTTAGCATAATTTAGTCTTACTCTTAGTTGATAATAGTAGTGATAACAAGAAAATCCAAAAATGTTAGAAGTACAATTAGAAGCACAAACGCACTCTTAGTCTATACAAATACGCAACTCCATTTCAAGCTCCCTGTGGAAAATCGACCTCGATACCACTATTCGGGTAAAAGTCTTAGCACCCGCTCTTCCTACCGTAGTGTACGGTTCAGTTTTCTACGATCAGTGATCCTCCTTCCTTTTTGCCCTCACTAACATTTCGTCAATGTAGACCTCAGTAGTCTTTCCAAGTTTTGCTTTGAACATTTTGGTGTCTAATTTTTGATATGTTGCCCCTGCGTTCTTGAGTCCGAATGGTGCAACTCTATAGCTGTATGTCCCTTGGTGAGTGATAAAAGTGGTCTTTTCTTGATCTTTTCCTACCATTAGTATTTGGTTGTAACCAGGATAGGAATCTAGGAAGCTTAATAGTTCGTGCCCCGTTGTTGCATCAATGAGCTGGTCGATGTGTGGTAACGAAAATGAATCTTTCGGGCATTTATTGTTCAGGTCGCTAAAGTCGACACACATTCGCCATTTTTCATTCTTCATTTTTACCATGATCATATTGGTGACCCTTTGAGGGTACTTTGACTCTCGGATAGAACAATTAGCGAGTAGCTTATTGACTTCTTCACTGAATGCGATGTTGATTGCGGTATTGAACTTTCTCCTCATTTTCCGAACAAGCAGGTAAAGAGGATCGACATTCAGCCGATGTGTGGCGATGTCCCTTGTGATTCCTAGCATATCTGAATGCAAGAATGCAAACAAATTTGCATTGTTTGTTAAGAACTCATGGAACTTACCTGGTTCTGAGAGGCTGTGCCCGATATAAGCTTTTTTCGTGATGTCATATTCCAATTGAACGGGGTCGAGGTCTTCCACAGTTGCCTTGAAGGTTTCTACGACATCCGGGTCTTTGATGGCCTCTATTTGTATGTTAGGTTTGGTTCCTAACATGGCTGATTACTATGCTTCTGTACTTGCTCCCTTTGGTTGTTGGGTGTGTGTGTAATCTTGGGTGATTCGGTAGCATTCTTGGGTGATGCGTTGCTCGCTCGGCATGCTAAATATTCCCCATGGGGTAGGAAATTTGATTACTTGATAGAAACTTGAAGGGATGGCTCGCATGGCGTGTATCCGTAGATGCCCTATGATAGGGTTGTAGGTTGTTTCCTGGTTCATGACATGAAAAGATATTTCCAGAGTGACTCCTCTAGCCAGAACGGGCAACATTATCTCTCTAGAGGTTTATTCCAATGCATTATTAAAACCAATTTTTGTTATGCAATGCGATGCTATCTTATCCTCGTGTCTCGTCTGTATGAGGACTCGTGGGTGAATAATACACGCACCATTTCAGTCATCCACCATTATTATTTAATATCGGTATCCGCAATATGTAAAGTTATAACCAAAGCATCATAGTGAGGGAAAGACAAATCGTAGGTATCTGACTTATCGAAGATGATACTATCTTTGAGGTCATCATACCATTCATTGGCGATTGTCCTCTTAAGTTTGTGTGTAGTGGTGAATTTCACATGGTTGATTACCGTATCATCGCTTCCACCAATAACATTGTATGACACGAGCTGGTGAAAGTGATATTGGGGGTCCTTGGGGGTAATCACACCCACGAGCGAAGTTAATCCATCCTCGATCGCTCAAGGTGTCCCTAGTTTGGCATTCTTATCACATCCTTTCACAAGCCTATGCAGTCTTCAGTCTTATGCCCTTTTTCCTGGTGGAACTCACACATAACATTCGATCTCTTAGTGCTTGGATCCAACTTCATCTTTTGCGGCCACTGCCCTTTTGTGCCGATCTTTTCTAGTGCATACACTATTTATAAAAGAGAAACGCAAAAGTTATGAGCAGATAATAGTAGGGGCATACCTCTCTCATTTTAGTGTGTCACGGTGTGTCGGAGCATGATGTCTACATGTCGTGTAAGAGGTGGGATAGATATCCCAATATAGGGCAGATGCTTTTCTCGATTGAAACGGGATTGTTGGTCCCTTCGGCCATCGTTACGGCGGTCTCTCCTTATTGTTTTTTTGTACCGATGTTAGTTGTTGGATCGGACCATTTAAGTCATCCTCGTCTGCCCTTACTTCGGCATAATAGGCATTATGGATTTCTTGCCACGTTGTAGGAGGGTATTTTATGAGCCTACTTAGCAGCTTTATTGTTGCTTTCGACCCTTTTCTATTAACCCATTTTGGAAGGCTGCTACCTCCATCTCCTCCGATATGTTGGGTAAGCTCTGTCACAACCCGGATTTCTCACCATCGGGTGTCATGATGGCGCCTACTAGTGGAAGCTAGGCAAGCCAAATATTACTTACATTTTCATTAGATACCAAACTCTTATTAAGACTTTAGAAATAAAACATATAAATTATAGCGGAATAATTAAACTTAGCGGAAGACTTAGTCAATCTTATCAAATATGATAAAGAAACTCAAACATGATACACTACCCAAGACTGGTGTCACAACACTCACGAACTTCTAAGAATAATACACACAATTGTCTGAAAGAAATAATAGTTATTTATCTCGAATACATGAGATAACAGAATGAAATACATAGATAGAAGAGACAACGGGTCGTGCGGACGCCTGCAAGGCTACCTCGTAGTCTCAGTAGTCGGAATATCCACAATCGCTACTGTCGCTGCTACTGTCCGTAACCTGTATCTGCGCAAAAAAAGCGCAGAGTGTAGTATCAGCACAACCGACACCATGTGCTGGTAAGTGCCTGGCCTATCCCAGCAAAATAGTGATGAGACTAAGGCCAGTCACCCACATAAACCTGTACAGTTGCAATATATATATATATATACAAGACATTTATAAGGAAAGACTCTGCTCTGAAATAACAATCAATAACTCGTGATATCCAGAATAATCTAATCAACAGAATAAATCTTACTTTCATGTCTCAATTCCTTTCTCATTTCATATCTCGTGGTAGGCGTACCACCCGCTCCCAACTATCACAGTAACTACATCTTGTGGTAGGCGTACCACCCGCTCGCAAATATATCAATAAGCTACCGGCCACTATGGCCAATGCCAAGATTTAAATCACTTTGTGGTCGGCGTGCTACACGATCCCATTTCTTATTATATAAGTGGTCGGTGCGCCACACGATCCCAATTCATAAATATATATAAGTGGTCGGCGCGCCACACGATCCTAATTCATAAATATATATATTACCGGCATTTAGCCAATAATCTCTGCATCAACAATATTTATAATTACCGGTTTTAAACCAATAATTGATAATAATTTCAACAATTTATCTCCATTACCGGTATAACACCAATAACTCTTAATCAACAATTTATTCATAACTAAATTCCTATTCCTTCAAACTAGGATAGAACAAACACTTACCTCAAATGTTTTACGAACAATTCAATCTGTGGCAATTCCTTTTCCTTTCAAATTCGGCTCCAATCAAATCGTATCTATACACAATTGATTTAATATCATCAATACTACTCAACAAACTAATTCATAAAGCCAATTTCAACTTTTACAACATTCTGCCCGAAATAGTGAAATTCGACCCCGGGCCCACATGGTCGGAACTCGGGGTTCGGATCAAAATCCGGTTACCCATACCCCCACGAGTTCAAGTATATGATTTGTTTCAAAATCGGACCTCAATTCGAGGTCCAATTTCCTAATTCATGAAAAACCCTATATTCTACCAAAAACAAGAAATTCTACCATGAAAACCTTTGATTTCTATTGAAAAACATGTTTAATGTTGTTAGGAATTGAAAGAATTAAGTAAAAAGTAACTTACAATTGTTTTTGAGAAGAGGTAATTCGTGAAGAATCGCAAATGGGTGTTTTTGGGTTGTGAAATGTGAAGAATGAAGCTGGAAATCGTGATTTACAGGTCTCCGTGTTCGCATTTGCGAACATGGGTTCGCAATTGCGAACCCCGACCAATTTCTGGAGTTTGAAAAATAAGCTAAGGCTGGTAATTTTGCATTTGCGAACTTTTGTTCGCATTTGCGAAGCCAAGGCAAAACTGGGAAGTTCGCATTTGCGAACTATGGTTCGCAATTGCGAACACAAGCTAAATATGGGGAAGTTCGCAAATGCGAACTATTGTTCGCATTTGCGAACACAGCAGACTATTGGGTAGTTCGCATTTGCGAACTATTGTTCGTATTTGCGAACAAAGGCAAACTATTGGGGAGTTCGCATTTGCGAACTATTGTTCGCATTTGTGAACTATTGTTCGCATTTGCGAACTCTGCAGATTATTGGGGAGTTCGCATTTGCGAACTATTGTTCGCATTTGCGAACTCTGCAGACCAGTTGCTGACAGCAACTTCTAACATGAAAAATTGATCTCGTGGCCTATCCAAAGTTCACCCGAGCCCTCGGGGCTCCAAACCAAATATGCACACTGACTTAAAAACATCATACGAACTTGCTCGCGCGATCAAATCGCCAAAATAACATCAAAATCAATGATTTGAGCCTTAAAACTCAAGAATTCTTTCAAATTTCATAATTTCCAAAATTTCCAAATTAAGGCCGAAACACGTCAAACGACGTCCGTTTTCAACCAAACTTTACAGGAAGCACTTAACAAATATATTTGACCTGTACCGTGTCTCGGAACCAAAATACGAGCCCGATATCACCACTTTTCAATCAAATTTCAGTTTCATTTTCCTTAAACATTTTCAGAAAACAATTTAACAGAAAAATTCTTTTACCGGGGTTCTAGACCTCGGATTTCAATTCCGGGCATACGCCCAAGGTCCATATTTTTCTACGGATTTTCTGAGACCGTCAAATCACGGTTCCGGGTCCGTTTATCAAAAATGTTGACCAAAGTGAACCATATCAATATTAATATCAAAATTCCTCAAATGTTTTCACATATTTCACATATTTCAACATAAAAATTTTCCAGCTTCGTGCCCGAACTGTGCACACAAATCGAGGCAACTATAAATGAGGTTTTCATGACCTCAGAAGCTCGAAATGATTAATAAAATAAGTGATGACCCTTTGGGTCGTCACATTCTCCACCTCTAAAACAACCGTTCGTCCTCGAACGGACAAAAGAAAGAAGTACCTGTGTAAGGAATAGATGAGGATATTGGCTCCGCATGTCAGACTCGGACTCCCAGGTCGATACCTCAGGAGGCTAACCCCTCCACCGAACTCGCACAGAAGGAAAACTCTTCGACCTCAACTGTCGAACCTGCCGATCTAGGATAGCTACCGGCTCTTCCTCATAGGACAGATCTTTGTCCAATTGGACAGTGCTGAAATCTAACACGTGCGACGGATCGCCGTGATATTTTCAAAGCATGGACACATGAAACACTGGATGTACAGCTGATAATCTAGGTGGCAAGGCAAGTTTATATGCCACTTCTCCCACACGATCAAGAATCTCGAATGGCCCAATAAACCTAGGGCTAAGTTTGCCCTTCTTTCCAAATCTCATTACGCCCTTCATAGGCGACACTCGGAGCAATACTCGCTCCCCAATCATGAAAGCTATATCTCGAACCTTGCGATCTGCATAGCTCTTTTATCTAGACTGAGCTGTGCGAAGCCTATCTTGAATAATCTTGACCTTATCTAAGGCCTCCTGAACTAAATCCGTACCCAATAACCGAGCATCTCTCGGTTCAAACCATCCAACCGGAGAACGACACCGCCTACCATACAATGCTTCATATGGAGCCATCTGCATGCTCGATTGATAACTATTATTATAAGCAAACTCTGCCAACGGCAGGAATTGATCCCACGAACCTCCAAAATCAATAACACACGCCCGTAGCATATCTTCCAATATCTGAATAGTCCTCTCGGACTGACCATCCGTCTGGGGATGAAAGGTTGTACTTAGCTGAACTTGCGTTCCTAACTCTCGTTGAACCGCCTTCCGGAAATGTGAGGTAAACTGTGCACCTCGATCTGAAATAATAGAGATTGGCACGCCATGAAGGCGAACGATCTCCCTGATATAAATCTCGGCTAACCTCTCGGATGAATAGGTAGTGGCAATAGGAACAAAATGAGCCGACTTGGTCAGCCTATCAACAATCACCCAAACAGTCATCGGAAGTCCAGAAACGAAATCCATCGTGATTCGCTCCCACTTCCATTCAGAAAGTTCAATTCTCTGAAATAAACCGCCAGGTCTCTGATGTTCATACTTAACCTGCTGACAATTAAGACACCGTGCCACATATGCCACAATATCCTTTTTCATTCCGCGCCACCAATAATATTGCTGCAAATCTTGATACATTTTCGCTGCGCCTGGATGAATAGAATACCGCGAACTGTGAGCTTCTTCTAGAATCAATTCTCTAAGCCCATCAACGTTTGGCACACAAATGCGCCCTTGCATCCTCAGGATCCCATCAACATCTAAGGTGACCTGTTTAGCACCTCCTCGCTGAACCGTATCTTTAAGGTCACATAAATAAGAATCATTATATTGTTGATCGCGGATACGCTCCAATAATGAAGAGCGAGCAATCGTGCAAGCTAGTACTCGACTAGGCTCATAAATATCCAACCTCACAAATCGGTTGGCCAATGACTGAACATCCAAAGCAAGTGGTCTCTGATTGACTGGAATATAAGCAAGGCTACCCATAGTGGCTGACTTTCTACTCAAAGCGTTGGCCACCACGTTTGCTTTTCCCGGATGATATAAAATGGTGACATCATAATCTTTTAGCAATTCTAGCCACCTTCTCTGCCTCAAATTCAACTCTTTCTGTTTAAACAAATATTGAAGACTCTTATGATCGGTGTATACTTCACATGCTACACCATACAAATAATGCCTCCAGATCTTCAATGCGTGAATAATCGCCGCCAATTCTAGATCATGCGCTGGATAGTTCTTCTCATGAATCTTCAACTGCCTCGAAGCATAGGCAATAACCTTGCCATCCTGCATTAACACCGCACCAAGCCCAATACGGGAAGCATCACAATAAACAGTATAAGGTCCCGTACCTGTGGGTAAAACCAATACCGGTGTTGTGGTCAAGGTTATCTTGAGCTTTTGAAAGCTCGCCTCACATTCATCGGACCATTCAAATTGAACACCCTTCTGGGTCAATCTGGTCAGTGGGGTTGCAATAGACGAAAATCCTTCTACGAATCGGCGATAATAACCCGCTAACCCCAAGAAACTCCGAATATCCGTGGCTGATGTCGGTCTAGGCCAGTTCTTGACTGCCTCAATTTTCTTCGGATCAACCTGAATACCTGCTGCCGTCACAATATGACCCAGGAATGCAACCGAACTTAGCCAAAATTCACACTTTGAAAATTTCGCATATAGCTGGCTATCTCTCAGAATCTGCAAGGCCACTCTGAGATGTTGCGCATGCTCCTCCTGACTGCGGAAATATATTAATATGTCATCAATGAAGACTATTACAAACAAGTCTAAATAAGGCCGAACACCCGATTCATTAATTCCATAAAAGCTGCTGGAGCATTTGTCAACCCAAAAGACATGACCAGAAATTCATAATGTCCATGCCGAGTGCGGAGCGCTGTCTTAGGGACATCAGATGACCTAATCTTCTACTGATGATAGCTAGATCTCAAATCTATCTTTGAAAATACCTTGTGTCACACCTCCTTTTTACGCTGACCCGCGAGGGCGCGAAGGAGTTTTTCCAATTGAAGGACAATCAAAATGTGATTCATTTATTAAGAGATTCGGAGTCGCCACTTGGGAGATTTATGGTGTCCCAAGTCACCGGTTTGAATCCCGAATTGAGGAAAAGCTTGACTCTATTTAACCTTGCAAATGCTCCTTCAATTCATTTAACTCTAGCGGAAATGGGCTGAGTGCCTGGAGCCAAGTCAATGCAAAAATCAATGTCCCTATCGGGCGGCATACCCGGTAAGTCTGAAGGAAATACTTCAGGAAATTCGCGAACCACAGGCACAGAGTCAATAGAAGGAACCTCAGCACTAGAATCACGGACATAGGTCAAATAAGCCAAGCATCCCTTTCCAACCATGCTGAGCCTTAACATAAGAAATAACATTACGACTAGTATGACCTGGAATTCTTTTCCACTCTATACGAGGCAAATTCGGTAGAGCTAAAGTCACAGTCTTGGCATGGCAATCTAAAATAGCATGATATGGAGATAGCCAGTCCATGCCTAATATAATATCAAAGTCCACCATATTTAGGAGCAATAAATCAGCACGGGTCTCGAGACCCTCAATTACTATAATACATGACCGATGAACTCGATCAACCACAATAGAATCGCCTATTGGTGTAGACACATGAACGGGAACACCCAGTGGATCACTATGCTGAATCAAGTACGGTGCAAAATAGGAGGACACGTACAAATATGTAGACCCAGGGTCAAATAATGCTGATGCCTCTCTATCAAAAACCAAAATAATACCTGTAATGACAGCATCTGAGGACTCAGACTCTAGTCTGGAATGAAGTGCATAACATCGGGCCGAGCCCCACCAACCTGAGTAGTATCTCTAGGACGATCAACTGCTGGCTGGTCTCTACCTCTATAGATCTAGGCTCCACCTTTATGACCTATGCCTCCACCTCTATGTCCTCTACCCCCGCCTCTAGCTGGCTGGGCAGGCTGTGAGGGAACTGGGGCCTGAATCATGGCATGAGAACCCTGCTGCTGAGATCTGTCAGAAGCTCGAGGGCAATACTTTGCAATGTGCCTAAGATCACCGCACGTAAAACAAGCCCTCGGCCGCTGAAAATAGCGAAGTGGTGGTGCACTGATAGGCTGCTGATCAGAGTAACGTGGCTGAGAATTACAATCAGCTGAAGCATCATGAGAAACCTGAAGAGCTGACTGATAAGGCCCAGGAGGATGGCCTCTATCATAAAAATCTCTATCTCCAGACGAGGTACCACTGAATCTACCCGAATTACGAGATCTCTTATCTGATCCATGTCTTGCTCCCTGTGACAGAGCCATCTCGATCCGGCGGGCTGCATTAGCCGCCTCCTGAAAAGTGATTTCAGTTCCTGCCCCCAAAGCCATCTATAGTCGAATTGGCTGATTCAAGCCATCAATAAACCTTCTCACCCTTTCCCTATCTGTGGGAAGTATGATAATAGCATGACGAGCCGGGTCCACGAACCTAGTCTCGTACTGTGTGACAGACATAGAACCCTGATGAAGACGCTCAAATTGCCTGCGCAGAGCCTCCCGCTGAGTTGCTGGAAGGAACTTTTCCAAGAATAATTCCGCAAATTGCCCCCAAGTCAAAGATGATGATCCCGCTGGCCTGGATAGACAATAATCCCTCCACCAAGTCTTGGCAGAACCGGATAATCGAAAAGTAGCAAAGTCCACACCATTAGTCTCCACAATGCCCATAGTACGGAGAACTTCATGGCAGCTGTATAGGAAATCTTGTGGATCCTCTGAAGAAGTGCCATTGAATGTGGTAGTGAACAGCTTGGTAAACCTGTCCAATCTCCATAACGCGTCAGCGGACATGGCCGCACCATCATTAGACGGAGTCACAATAATAGGCCGAGCTGCCTCAACTGGCTGAATCACAGGAACATGAGCCTGGGGAATTACTGGCTCCGGAGTGTGCGTAGCAGGAGTCTGATTACCTCCTCCAGCCTGAGAAGTGGCTGGTGCTACTGGTAATAAACCTGCTCTGGTGATATTGTCCATAAAACCTGCTATCCGGACCAAAGCATCCTGAAGATCCGGTGAAAACAAAACTCCTCCTGGGACCTGAGCTGGGCCTACTGGAGCTGCTGGGGCTGGAACTTCCTCCTCGATATGAGCCTGAGGTTCTGCCACTCGTGCTGCTGCTCGGGGCTGAGCTCTGCCCCTACCTTGGCCTCTAGGACGACCTCGACCTCGGCTTCAGCCCCTAGCGGGACCTGCCGCTGCTGGGACCTCGGGCTGCTGGTCACTAGATGAAGATGCACGTGTTCTTACCATCTGCGGAAGAATAGAGTAGAAATTCAATTAACATTTGAAAGATCAAGTCGCACGACTGGAAAGAATAAAGGGAATATTTTCCTAACTTCGTAGCCTCTGGAGGATAAATACAGACGTCTCCGTACCGATCCTTCATACTCTACTAAGGTTGTTCGTGAGTTGTGAGACCTGTGCAACCTAGTGCTCTGATACCAACTTGTCACGACTCGGATTTCCCACCATCGGGAGTCATGATGGCGCCTACTAGTGGAAGCTAGGCAAGCCAAATATTACTTACATTTCCATTAGATACCAAACTCTTATTAAGACTTTAGAAATAAAACATATAATTTACAGCGGAATAATTAAACTTAGCGGAAGACTTAGTCAATCTTATCAAATATGATAAAGAAACTCAAACATGATAATCTACCCAAGACTGGTGTCACAACACTCACGAACTTCTAAGAATAATACACACAATTGTCTGAAAGAAATAATAGTTGTTTATCTCGAATACATGAGATAACAGAATGAAATACATAGATAGAAGAGACAACGGGTCCTGCGGACGCCTGCAAGCCTACCTCGTAGTCTCAGTAATCGGAATATCCACAATAGCTACTGTCACTGCTGCTGTCCGTAACCTGTATCTGCGCAAAAAGAGCGCAGAGTGTAGTATCAGCACAGTCAATAACTCGTGATATCCAGAATAATCTAATCAACAGAATAAATCTTACTTTCATGTCTCATTTCATTTCTCATTTCATATCTCGTGGTAGGCGTACCACCCGCTCCCAACTATCACAGTAACTACATCTTGTGGTAGGCGTACCACCCGCTCCCAAATATATCAATAGGCTACCGACAACTATGGCCAATGCCAAGATTTAAATCACTTTGTGGTCGGCGTGCCATACGATCCCATTTCTTATTATATAAGTGGTCGGCGCGCCACACGATCCCAATTCATAAATATATATAAGTGGTCGGCGCGCCACACGATCCCAATTCATAAATATATATATATTACCGGCATTTAGCCAATAATCTCTGCATCAACAATATTTATAATTACCGGTTTTAAACCAATAATTGATAATAATTTCAACAATTTATCTCCATTACCGGTATAACACCAATAACTCTTAATCAACAATTTATTCATAACTAAATTCCTATTCCTTAAAACTAGGATAGAACAAACACTTACCTCAAATGTTTTACGAACAATTCAATCTATGGCAATGCCTTTTCCTTTCAAATTCGGCTCCAATCCAATCGTATCTATACACAATTAATTTAATATCATCAATACTACTCAACAAACTAATTCATAAAGCCAATTTCAACTTTTACAATATTCTGCCCGGAATAGTGAAATTCGACCCCGGGCCCACATGGTCAGGAACTCGGGGTTCGGATCAAAATCCGATTACCCATTCCCCCACGAGTTCATGTATATGATTTGTTTCAAAATCGGACCTCAATTCGAGGTCCAATTTCCTAATTCATGAAAAACCCTATATTCTACCAAAAACAAGAAATTCTACCATGAAAACCTTTGATTTCTATTAAAAAACATGTTTAATGTTGTTAGGAATTGAAAGAATTAAGTAAAAAGTAACTTACAATTGTTTTGAAGAAGAGGGAATTCGTGAAGAATCGCAAATGGGTGTTTTTGGGTTGTGAAATGTGAAGAATGAAGCTGGAAATCGTGATTTACAGGTCTCTGTGTTCGCATTTGCGAACATGGGTTCGCAATTGCGAACCCCGACCAATTTCTGGAGTTTGAAAAATAAGCTAAGGCTCGGAAGTTCGTATTTGCGAACTTTTGTTCGCATTTGCGAAGCCAAGGCAAAACCGGGAAGTTCGCATTTGCGAACTATTGTTCGCAATTGCGAACACAGGGCTAAATATGGGGAAGTTCGCAAATGCAAACTATTGTTCGCATTTGCGAACACAGGCAGACTATTGGGTAGTTCGCATTTGCGAACTATTGTTCGCATTTGCGAACACAGGCAGACTATTGGGGAGTTCGTATTTGCGAACTATTGTTCACATTTGCGAACTCTGCAGATTATTGCGGAGTTTGCATTTGCGAACTATTGTTCGCATTTGCGAACTCTGCAGACTAGGTGCTGACAGCAACTTCTAACATGAAAAATTGATCTCGTGGCCTATCCAAAGTTCACCCGAGCCCTCGGGGGTCCAAACCAATTATGCACACTGACTTAAAAACATCATACAAACTTGCTCATACGAACTTGCTCGCGCGATCAAATCGCCAAAATAACATCAAAATCAATGATTTGAGCCTTAAAACTCAAGAATTATTTCAAATTTCATAATTTCCAAAATTTCCAAATTAAGGCCGAAACACGTCAAACGGCGTCCGTTTTCAACCAAACTTTGCAGGAAGCGCTTAACCAATATATTTGACCTGTACCGGGTGTCGAAACCAAAATACGAGGCCGATATCACCACCTTTCAATCAAATTTCAGTTTCATTTTCCTTAAACATTTTCAGAAAACAATTTAACAGAAAAATTCTTTTACCGGGGTTCTAGACCTTGGATTTCAATTCCGGGCATATGCCCAAGTTCCATATTTTTCTACGGATTTTCTGAGACCGTCAAATCAGGGTTCCGGGTCCGTTTATCAAAAATGTTGACCAAAGTCAACCATATCAATATTAATATCAAAATTCATCAAATCTTTCACATATTTCACATATTTCAACATAACAATTTTCCAGCTTCGTGCCCGAACTGTGCACGCAAATCGAGGCAACTATAAATGAGGTTTTTAAGACCTCAGAAGCTCGAAATGATTAATAAAATAAGTGATGACCCTTTGGGTCGTCACAATCTCCTCCTCTAAAACAACCGTTCGTCCTCGAACGGACAAAAGAAAGAAGTACCTGAGTCAAGGAATAGATGAGGATATCGGCTCCGCATGTCAGACTCGGACTCCCAAGTCGATGCCTGAGGAGGCTGACCCCTCCACTGAACTCGCACCGAAGGAAAACTCTTCGACCTCAACTGTCGAACCTGCCGATCTAGGATAGCTACCGGCTCCTCCTCATTGGACAGATCTTTGTCCAATTGGACAGTGCTGAAATCTAACACGTGCGACGGATCGCCGTGATATTTTCGAAGCATGGACACATGAAACACTGGATGTACAGCTGATAAGCTAGGTGGCAAGGCAAGTTTATATGCCACTTCTCCCACACGATCAAGAATCTCGAATGGCCCAATAAACCTAGGGTTAAGTTTGCCCTTCTTTCCAAATCTCATTACGCCCTTCATAGGCGAAACTCGGAGCAATACTCGCTCCCCAATCATGAAAGCTATATCTCGAACCTTGCGATCTGAATAGCTCTTTTGTCTAGACTGAGCTGTGCGAAGCCTATCTTGAATAATCTTGACCTTATCTAAGGCCTCCTGAACTAAATCCGTACCAATTAACCGAGCTTCTCCCAGTTCAAACCATCCAACCGGAGAACGACACCGCCTACCATAGAATGCTTCATAAGGAGCCATCTGGATGCTCGATTGATAACTATTATTATAAGCAAACTCTGCCAAAGGCAGGAATTGATCCCACGAACCTCCAAAATCAATAACACACGCCCGTAGCATATCTTCCGGTATCTGAATAGTCCTCTCGGAACTGACCATCCGTCTGGGGATGAAAGGATGTACTTAGCTGAACTTGCGTTCCTAACTCTCGTTGAACCGCCTTCCAGAAATGTGAGGTAAACTGTGCACCTCGATCTGAAATAATAGAGATTGGCACGCCATGAAGGCGAACAATCTCCCTCATATAAATCTCAGCTAACCTCTCGGATGAATAGGTAATGGCAATAGGAACAAAATGAGCTGACTTGGTCAGCCTATCAACAATCACCCAAACAGCATCAAACTTCTTCGGAAGTCCAGAAACGAAATCCATCGTGATTCGCTCCCACTTCCATTCAGGAAGTTCAATTCTCTGAAATAAACCGCCAGGTCTCTGATGTTCATACTTAACCTGCTGACAATTAAGACACCGTGCCACATATGCCACAATATCCTTTTTCATTCTGCGGCACCAATAATGTTGATGCAAATCTCGATACATTTTCGCCGCGCCTGGATGAATAGAATACCGCGAACTGTGCGCTTCTTCTAGAATCAATTCTCTAAGCCCATCAACATTTGGCACACAAATGCGCCCTTGCATCCTCAGGATCCCATCAGCATCTAAGGTGACCTGTTTAGCACCTCCTCGCCGAACCGTATCTCTAAGGTCACATAAATAAGAATCATTATATTGTTGATCGCGGATACGCTCCAATAATGAAGAGCGAGCAATCGTGCAAGCTAGTACTCGACTAGGCTCAGAAATATCCAACCTCACAAATCGGTTGGCCAATGACTGAACATCCAAAGCAAGTGGTCTCTGATTGACTGGAATATAAGCAAGGCTACCCATAGTGGCTGACTTTCTACTCAAAGCATCGGCCACCACGTTTGCTTTTCCCGGATGATATAAAATGGTGACATCATAATCTTTTAGCAATTCTAGCCACCTTCTCTGCCTCAAATTCAACTCTTTCTGCTTAAACAAATACTGAAGACTCTTATGATCGGTGTATACTTCACATGCTACACCATAAAAATAATGCCTCCAGATCTTCAATGCATGAATAATCGTCGCCAATTCTAGATCATGCGCTGGATAGTTCTTCTCATGAATCTTCAACTGCCTCGAAGCATAGGCAATAACCTTGCCATCCCGCATTAACACTGCACCAAGCCCAATACGGGAAGCATCACAATAAACAGTATAAGGTCCCGTACCTGTGGGTAAAACCAATACCGGTGTCGTGGTCAAGGTTGTCTTGAGCTTTTGAAAGCTCGCCTCACATTCATCGGACCATTCAAATTGAACACCCTTCTGGGTCAATCTGGTCAGTGGGGTTGCAATAGACGAAAATCCTTCTACGAATCGGCGATAATAACCCGCTAACCCCAAGAAACTCCGAATATCCGTGGCTGATGTCGGTCTAGGCCAGTTCTTGACTGCCTCAATTTTCTTCGGATCAACCTGAATACCTGCTACCGCCACAATATGCCCTAGGAATGCAACTGAACTTAGCCAAAATTCACACTTTGAAAATTTTGCATATAGCTGGCTATCTCTCAGAGTCTGCAAGGTCACTCTGAGATGTTGCGCATGCTCCTCCTGACTGCGAGAATATATTAATATGTCATCAATGAAGACTAATACAAACAAGTCTAAATAAGGCCGGAACACCCGATTCATTAATTCCATAAAAGCTGCTGGAGCATTTGTCAACCCAAAAAACATGACCAGAAATTCATAATGTCCATAGCGAGTGTGGAACGCTATCTTAGGGACATCAGATGCCTTAATCTTCAGCTGATGATAGCCAGATCTCAAATATATCTTTGAAAATACCTTGGCACCCTGAAGCTGGTCAAATAAATCATCAATTCGCGGAAGTGGATATTTATTTTTGATAGTCACCTTGTTTAACTGTCGATAGTCAATGCACATTCTCATCGAACCATCTTTCTTCTTTACAAATAATACCGGTGCACCCCACGGCGAAACACTGGGTCTAATGAAACCCTTTTCAAGTAAATCCTGCAACTGCTCCTTCAATTCTTTTAACTCTGGCCGAGCCATACGATATGGGGGAATGGAAATGGGCCGAGTGCCTGGAGCCAAGTCAATGCAAAAATCAATGTCCCTATCGGGCGGTATACCTGGTAAGTCTGAAGGAAATGCTTCAGGAAATTCGCGAACCACAGGCACAGAGTCAATAGAAGGAACCTCAGCACTAGAATCACGGACATAGGCCAAATAAGCCAAGCATCCCTTTCCAACCATACGCCGAGCCTTAACATAAGAAATAACATTACGACTAGTATGACCTGAAATTCCTTTCCACTCTATACGAGGCAAATTCGGCAGAGCTAAAGTCACAGTCTTGGAATGGCAATCTAAAATAGCATGATATGGAGATAGCCAGTCCATGCCTAATATAATATCAAAGTCCACCATATTTAGGAGCAATAAATTAGCACGGGTCTCGAGACCCTCAATTACTATAATACATGACCGATGAACTCGATCAACCATAATGGAATCGCCTACTGGTGTAGACACATGAACAGGAACACCCAGTGGATCACTAGGCTGAATCAAGTATGGTGCAAAATAGGAAGACACGTACGAATATGTAGACCCAGGGTCAAATAATGCTGATGCCTTTCTATCACAAACCAAAATAATACTCGTAATGACTGCATCTAACACTCAGCCTCTAGTCTGGCAGGAAGTGCATAACATCGGGGATGTGCCCCACCACCCTGAGCAGTATCTCTAGGACGATCAGCTGCTGGCTGGTCTCTACCTCTATCGGTCCGAGCTCCACCTCTATGACCTCTACCTCCACCTCTATGTCCTCTACCTCCGCCTCTAGCCGGCTGGGAAGGCTGTGAGGGAACTGGGGCCTGAATCATGGCACGAGAACCCTGCTGGTGAGATCTGTCATAAGCTCGAGGGCAATACTTTGCAATGTGCCTAAGATCACCGCATGTAAAACAAGCCCTCGGCTGCTGAAAATAGCGAAGTGGTGGTGCACTGATAGGTTGCTGATCAGAGTAGCGTGGCTGAGAATTACGATCACCTGAAGCATCATGAGAAACCTGAAGAGCTGACTGATAAGGCCTATGAGGATGGCCTCTATCATAAAAATCTCTATCTCCAGACGAGGTACCACTGAATCTACCCGAATTACGAGATCTCTTATCTGATCCATGTCTCGCTCCCTGTGACAGAGCCATCTCGATCCGGCGGGCTGCATTAGCCGCCTCCTGAAAAGTGATTTCAGTTCCTGCCCCCAAAGCCATCTGTAGCTGAATTAGCTGATTTAAGCCATCAATAAACCTTCTCACCCTTTCCCGATCTGTGGGAAGTATGATAATAGCATGACGAGCCAGGTCCACGAACCTAGTCTCGCACTGTGTGACAGACATAGAACCCTGATGAAGACGCTCAAATTGTCTGCGCATAACCTCCCGCTGAGTTGCTGGAAGGAACTTTTCCAAGAATAATTCCGCAAATTGCCCCCAAGTCAAAGATGATGATCCCGCTGGCCTGGATAGACAATAATCCCTCCACCAAGTCTTGGCGGAACCAGATAATCGAAAAGTAGCAAAGTCCACACCATTAGTCTCCGCAATGCCCATAGTACGGAGAACTTCGTGGCAGCTTTATAGGAAATCCTGTGGATCCTCTGAAGGAGTGCTAATGAATGTGGTAGTGAACATCTTGGTAAACCTATCCAATCTCCATAACGCATCAGCGGACATGGCTGCACCATCATTAGACGGAGTCACAATAATAGGCTGAGCTGCCTCAACTGGCTGAATCACAGGAACCTGAGCCTGGGGAATTACTGGCTCCGGAGTGTGCGTAGCAGGAGTCTGATTACCTCCTCCAGCCTGAGAAGTGGCTGGTGCTACTGGTAATAAACCTGCTCTGGTGATATGATCCATAAAACCTGCTATCCGGACCAAAGCATCCTGAAGATCCGGTGAAAACAAAACTCCTCCCGGGACCCGAGCTGGGCCTACTGGAGCTGCTGGGGCTGGAACTTCCTCCTCGATATGAGCCTAAGGTTCTGCCACTTGTCCTGCTGCTCGGGGCTGAGCTGTGCCCCTTCCTTGGCCTCTAGGACGACCTCGACCTCGCCTTCTGCCCCTAGCGTGAGCTGCCGCTGCTGGGACCTCGGGCTGCTAGTCAGTAGATGAGTATGCACGTGTTCTTGCCATCTGCGGAAGAACAGAGTAGAAATTCAATTAACATTTGAAAGATCAAGTCGCACGACTGGAAAGAATAAAGGGAATATTTTCCTAACTTTGTAGCCTCTGGAGGATAAATACAGACGTCTCCGTACCGATCCTTCAGACTCTACTAAGGTTGTTCGTGAGTTGTGAGACCTGTGCAACCTAGTGCTCTGATACCAACTTGTCACGACTCAGATTTCCCACCATCGGGAGTCATGATAGTGCCTACTAGTGGAAGCTAGGCAAGCCAAATATTACTTACATTTCCATTAGATACCAAGCTCTTATTAAGACTTTAGAAATAAAACATATAAATTACAACGGAATAATTAAACTTAGCGGAAGACTTAGTCAATCTTATCAAATATGATAAAGAAACTCAAACATGATACACTACCCAAGACTGGTGTCACAACACTCACGAACTTCTAAGAATAATACACACAATTGTCTGAAAGAAATAATAGTTGTTTATCTCGAATGCATGAGATAACAGAATGAAATACATAGATAGAAGAGACAACGGGTCCTGCGGACGCCTGCAAGGCTACCTCGTAGTCTCAGTAGTCGGAATATCCACAATCGCTACTGTCGCTGCTGCTGTCCGTAACCTGTATCTGCGCAAAAAGAGCGCAGAGTGTAGTATCAGCACAACCGACCCCATGTGCTGGTAAGTGCCTGGCCTATCCCAGCGAAATAGTGACGAGACTAAGGCCAGTCACCCACATAAACCTGTACAGTTGCAATATATATATATATATATATATATATACACAAAACATTTATAAATATATATATATATATATATATATATATATATATATATATATATATATATATATATATATACAAGACATTTATAAGGAAAGACTCTGCTCTGAAATAACAGTCAATAACTCGTGATATCCGGAATAATCTAATCAACAGAATAAATCTTACTTTCATGTCTCAATTCCTTTCTTATTTCATATCTCGTGGTAGGCGTACCACCCGCTCCCAACTATCACAGTAACTACATCTTGTGGTAGGCGTACAACCCGCTCCCAAATATATCAATAGGCTACCGGCAACTATTGCCAATGCCAAGATTTAAATCACTTTGTGGTCGGCGTGCCACACGATCCCATTTCTTATTATATAAGTGGCCAGCGCGCCACATGATCCCAATTCATAAATATATATAAGTAGTCGGCACGCCACACGATCCCAATTCATAAATATATATATTACCGGCATTTAGCCAATAATCTCTGCATCAACAATATTTATAATTACCGGTTTTAAACCAATAATTGATAATAATTTCAACAATTTATCTGCATTACCGGTATAACACCAACAACTCTTAATCAACAATTTATTCATAACTAAATTCCTATTCCTTCAAACTAGGATAGAACAAACACTTACCTCAAATGTTTTACGAACAATTCAATCTGTGGCAATGCCTTTTCCTTTCAAATTCGGCTCCAATCCAATCGTATCTATACACAATTGATTTAATATCATCAATACTACCCAACAAACTAATTCATAAAGCCAATTTCAACTTTTACAACATTCTGCCCGGAATAGTGAAATTCGACCCCCGGCCCACATGGTCGGAACTCGGGGTTCGGACCAAAATCCGGTTACCCATTCCCCCACGAGTTCAAGTATATGATTTGTTTCAAAATCGGACCTCAATTCGAGGTCCAATTTCCTAATTCATGAAAAACCCTATATTCTACCAAAAACAAGAAATTCTACCATGAAAACCTTTGATTTCTATTGAAAAACATGTTTAATGTTGTTAGGAATTGAAAGAATTAAGTAAAAAGTAACTTACAATTGTTTTGAAGAAGAGGGAATTCGTGAAGAATCGCAAATGGGTGTTTTTGGGTTGTGAAATGTGAAGAATGAAGCTGGAAATCGTGATTTACAGGTCTCTGTGTTCGCATTTGCGAACATGGGTTCGCAATTGCGAACCCCGACCAATTTCTGGAGTTTGAAAAATAAGCTAAGGCTGGTAAGTTCGCATTTGCAAACTTTTGTTCGCATTTGCGAAGCCAAGGCAAAACTGGGAAGTTCGCATTTGCGAACTATTGTTCGCAATTGCGAACACAGGCTAAATATGGGGAAGTTCGTAAATGCGAACTATTGTTTGCATTTGCGAACACAGGCAGACTATTAGGGAGTTCGCATTTGCGAACTATTGTTCGCATTTGCGAACTCTGCAGATTATTGTGGAGTTTGCATTTGCGAACTATTGTTCGCATTTGCGAACTCTGCTGACCAACTGCTGACAGCAACTTCTAATATGAAAAATTGATCTCGTGGCCTATCCAAAGTTCACCCGAGCCCTCGGGGGTCCAAACCAATTATGCACACTGACTTAAAAACATCATACGAACTTGCTCGCGCAATCAAATCACAAAAATAACATCAAAATCAATGATTTGAGCCTTAAAACTCAAGAATTCTTTCAAATTTCATAATTTCCAAAATTTCCAAATTAAGGCCGAAACACGTCAAACGACGTCCGTTTTCAACCAAACTTTACAGGAAGCGCTTAACCAATATATTTGACCTGTACCAGGTGTCTGAACAAAAATACGAGCCCGATATCACCACTTTTTAATCAAATTTCAGCTTTATTTTCCTTAAACATTTTCAGAAAACAATTTAACAGAAAAATTCTTTTACCGGGGTTCTAGACCTCGGATTTCAATTCCGAGCATACGCCCAAGTTCCATATTTTTCTACGGATTTTCTAAGACCGTCAAATCACGGTTCCGGGTCCGTTTATAAAAAATGTTGACCAAAGTCAACCATATCAATATTAATATCAAAATTCCTCAAATCTTTTCACATATTTCACATATTTCAACATAAAAATTTTCCAGCTTCGTGCCCGAACTGTGCACGCAAATCGAGGAAACTATAAATGAGGTTTTCAAGACCTCAGAAGCTCGAAATGATTAATAAAATAAGTGATGACCCTTTGGGTTGTCATATGCTCTTTCTTACCTTGTTGAATTGGGCTAGGAATTCTTGAAGTCCTTCGCCTGTCTTTTTCCTAACGGCGAAGATGTTGTTTGCCCTATTTTTTGCCGTTTTCGCTCTCGCGTGAGTAGTGACGAATTTATCTGTCATTTCTTCAAATGTTTATATTGATCGTGCTGGTAGTTGGCAAAACCATGTCATTGCTCCCCCTGTTAGGGTTTCACCGTATTTTTTCAGCAGCACCGATGGCACCTGCTCTTTTGACAGATCGTTGCCTTTTACTACCGTGATGTAATGGATAATGTGATCTTTAGGGTCTGTGATTCCATCGTATATTGTCAAGTATGGTGGCATTTTGAACATTTTTGGAATAACGTGAGGGGAAGCCCCTTAGCTGTATGATTGCTCGCAAGTCGGCCGACGTCTTATTTTGGTAGCAATTTCAGAGCGCCCAGTATTTTATCGACCCTTTCTTGATGCTCATTCATCTGATCACAGAGCGTTTTTTTTCTCATTTTCATTTCTTCCATTTTGTTTAAGATGGCTGCAAGTCCGTCGTTACCTGCATCAATGATAGTGTGAGTGTTACTTGCGCGTGGAGTTTCTGGCTCATCGGTGATAGATACGGTGTCAGCATGTTTTGTGCCTTCGATATCCCTTTGAACATGTTTATTGAGTATGCTGTTCAAGGTGTTTTTAACCACTCTTCTAATAGCCTTTTTATAGCCGGTGGTGCTTTTTCTGCTGCGGATGTTGAGGTTCCCCTCTCGCACCAGACAATCATGCTTTCATATGGGGGTGAGGTGTCTCCTTCAGGTGTGGGGCTTGGCGTTGTACTATTATCGTCTTCCCGATCGGCTTTGTTAATATAATCTAGAAAGTTGTTCATAACGCCTACTGTTGCTTTTAATCTTGCTTCCCCCTTTCCTGGCATTATTGGTCTTTGCGATGCCAAGAAGATAGTGATTATCCCTTTCAAGGATCTAGATAAAACTAAAGTCTCGACTAAAAAAAATTCCCACAGATGGTGCTAAATTATTTTACTCAAAAGATAATGGAACCTCTTTGAAAAAATCAATCAAAGAGAATGAAGGGGTAAATTTTGGCTAAGAATAATATACTCTAGAACAAAAGGTATAAACGATGAACGCAATAAGAAATATTTGTTGATTGCACAATGAGAATTCCAATCTTTAATATAAGATAAGCATTACAATTCAAGTTCCTAGCTGAAAGAATCAGAAAGGATCCTTTAACAAGGTATTTTTCCACTATATAAGGAACAATCCCTTCCAAACCCTAGAAAACATACCCTAAGAAATATTCGCGAGAATATTCCTAATATCTTCTATTGGGCCTACACTACTGTAAACGTTATGTTGATTGTTGGTCTCTTTCACAGGGCGTCCATAAGACCTCATCTTCTATCGTGTTTGTCGATGGCTCTGGTCGTCCAAATTTGAACCCATGCAATATTAAACAAAGTTTTTCCACCGAGTGTGCGCTTATATTTTCCTAGTGCTCACTTGTGACAAAAGTTCTCGGTTTTATACCAAATATCTCTCCATGTTAATATTTTGATAATAAACTTAAGCAACTGCGATAATTATAAATGACTAGTAAGGCTAGCCCGCGCTTTGCCCGAGCCCAATCAAAGCTTGTTGCAACTACTGTTTTTTTTCTCTTCTCAAAAGTAAAAAATACCATCTTACATAAATAAAATTTATACCAAAGAATATGAATTGCATATCAAGTGAAGTTGCTCACATATAATTTTGTGAAAAGGACTGAACTATTATTAGTTCTTTTACGTTATCATGAAGATGAGAATGGTTTGTTGATCTTCCTGTGCTTTGCTGACATTAGGCAGTTTAACTGTCTGCTATGTGTAAATAAACCGAAAAATTATTAAGTTAAGTAACTTGTATTTTCCCGACTATAGAATTATAAGAACATAAGAAAAATGTGGCTATCTCATGTAACAATTAGAGACAACTATTTTGCAGTATAGAACACATTTAGTTACCATTAAGAGCAGGTGAATCCAACACACATAAAAAGTTGTTAATAATCAAGATGTCATAATAGGCAAAAAATACATGACAAGAAGATTAAAGTAAACAATAAAATAAACTATAATAACAGTTGTTTGACTCAAAATGTTTACAAGCATTTATGAACTCAAATCAATTATTAAAAATAAAGGGCCAATCATAGCAGGTCGTAACATATCTGAAATTCAGTAAGGGTAAAGATAATGGGAACATAAGTATGGACAACAGAATATATTAGTGATCTTTATTCATGATAATGGGTTAATCTACCTCTCCATAAAGATGTTCAGATCCTTACAATCATGTTTTCGTAGATCCACTGTTATTCTGTATGATTGGTATTGGGTTCTCACTCTGCGTTGTACTCTATATTTCCTAGAGCCTCCATGGGGAGAGAATGGAACCCCTTTTATGATGACTACCTCAGTATTTATAGATCTTTGTTGTACTAGTTGACTTTCTTGGAGATTGGGCCCGTGTCAGAAGGTCATTCCGGGCGTACCCGGAAAGTGTCGACCCTGGCCAAAACTTTTAGGCGGATACGGATAGTATCTCCTGGTCGAGGGCGGCCTCGCCGTTTGTCATGTTCACATTGGTCGAGGGAGGTAATTAACCCAATTGATTACTATAAGGTCAAATTATAGCCCATACAGTTAGTCCCTCTGCTTATCATGGTCGCGTCGAGGTAGACCCTAGTAAGCGGATATGACCGTTCGAAGAGCGTCCCCTCCCAGGCGAGAGGACGATAATTACTTATGGTGCCATATCACTATTTTCTTTTTCATGGAGGAGGTACGATCGTGTGTGCGGATATTCGTGGCAAAGGGTAATGGTCGGTACACCGTAATCATAGGTTAGGGTCCATTTCGCCTGCACAAGCTCTGTGACATGGGGCCTAGTTGCCTTGGCCGATAAGGCGTCTTCGTGTTTGGGATATTCAAAGTGGTAGCCGTGATTTCAGCGTATACTCACCAGTTTTAATCGTGGTGGTGACGGTTTTGGTGAAACTGAACCGTTTTCTGACGGTTGGGATACGCATTTAATGGCGCCTGTCGGTTTCCCGAGGTTTGATTCAATTTGCCTATAAGAAGGTATGGGATGTCTAACATCCAACACTCTTTAATTTACTAATAGCTCCCATCTTTTGCGAATTCTTAAAGAATTGTATTGTTCTTGCGAAATATTTATCGTTCGTTCTTAGTTAGCTTCATCGTTCCCCCCTAGTCTCTCCGGTGACCTGAATCAATGGTTGGCTCTTCTTCTCGCAACGGTCTTCCGACGCTGCTACTGGTTGGTCCTTCGATGATCGAAGGGTTGTCTTTGGTACTTCCGGGTGGTGGTCGGAACGAAGCTAAGAGAATACCCTCAGTAGATGAGATACTCCCGGCGGCGGGAAACTTGGCGGTGGACTTCACCGTAGATGGAGTAGATGACCCAGTAGATGAGGCCCCGTTGATGGGGGAGGTGGGTATGACACATCTGCGCGAGCAAGGGTTCATCCCCTCTCATGCCGATGTTCTTCTGGCCCGGCCAGAGGAAAGGATCCACACCGACCATGTCGATTATTGCGTGTTCTATTCTTATCCCCTCAGGCTGGGGTTCCGGATACCCCTCCCCAATCTGGTAGTCGATTTCTACCGGTACTACAGTGTGTGTCCAGGGCAGCTCACCCCATCCTTGTACAAGCTCTTGGCTATGCTGCTGAAGTTCTCGGAGCTGGCTGGCCGGACGGTCACGTTGCAGCACGTACTTGCTCTGTACGCCCCTCAGCGACTCCGATGGAGCATGATCCAGATCGTCCCGCGTGGGTCGCAGGGCTTGGTGACTGCTTTGGACGACGAGGTTGAGCCTCGTCAATTCGAATAATTTTTCTACATCAGGACTGGTCATTTGGTGGTGCCCTCTCCAATGTTTCCAAAGACTTGGAATCACAATCATAAGTTATGGTTTGTCTCTTTGGCGGGGTCGAATTTACTCTTCTTCTTCATTTTTTGAATGGTCATTGTTTTATTGTTATTTTCACACCTCCTTTTTCTGCTAACCCGCAAGGGCGCGAGAGGGATTTTTCCAAAAGGGCAATCGAAATGGGATTTATTTATTTAATTTAGAGTTGCCACTTAGGAGATTTATGGTGTCCTAAGTCACCGGTTTGAATCCCGAATCGAGGAAAAGAATGACTCTATTTAACAGTCTACGTACCAGAAATCCGGATAAGAAATTCTGTTAACCCGGGAGAAGGTGTTAGGCTTTCCCGAGTTCCGTGGTTCTAGCACGGTTGCTCAACTATCATATTCGGCTTATTTATCTGAATTATAACATGCTTCAACGTATGTGCGAAATTTAACCCTTAACCGCTTTTAATATTAATATTGATATTATTATTATTATTATTTTAACAAAGGATTGCAGCGTTGTGAAAACGTATCTCGAACCATGTCACATCAATGTACCCGTGGTTGTCGACATATTTTGACCCCGTTGAGATTTGGATTTGGGTCACATAAATGTGCACCCGAGTTTAGGGATATAAAATTATTAAATACGCGCCTAAAGATACTAACACGTTATTATTTTGAGAAAGCCGCAGAATTCGCTAAACGGCATGTCCCGTTATCTAAGTAGTATTTATTAAACAAGTATGAGGACCTCACAATTTAACTAATTTGGCGAGGCACACCTTATTTATTTTAAAAGGGCAATCCTAAAGTGACTACATTTTTCTATTAAGTTTGTCTCTAAATTAAAAGAGAAAAATCTTAATTAATTACGAGTTTAATAAGATGTAACACGTTAGTTGCTAGATTAATACCAATATTGATGGAAGGGAAATTAATTTTAAAACGATTTCGAGGAAAATAAATATTAAAATAAAATAAAATTAAATTTCGAAATTACAAATAATAATAAAAATAAAATTTCAAAATTATAAATATAATAAAATAAAATTTCTAAATTATAAATAAAAGATGAAATTGACAACTAATATTCAAAAGAAATTGATCATAGCTAGATTATCACTCATATTGTTATATGAAACTATTAAAATCAATTCCTAAAATGGCTACATTTTTATGAATTCATCTCCAAAATAAAAGAAAACAAATTTTCTAATTAATCTACATGCTTGGAATTATAACTTATTAATCGGATTAAAGTAGGCGCAACTGACAAATTGTAATCAAAATAGCACAAAACAAAATTGTGTCATGACTTACTAAAATCAAAGTTATAAATAAAGTATGGAATTTATAAATAATATATTAAAATAAACTAATTATCTCATAACTAATTTAAACCACATATGAGCGGATAAATAAGCCGTTGAAATTAATATCTAACTTCCAAAATCAGTTCAAATTCAAACTTAACTAGATTTAGCTATGTGTTTACAATTAACCTATCGTTGACCATGTTAAGACATTCAAAGCTAGTGAACTAACCAATTTTACCAAGCTGATTCGTTAAATAATTTAAGTTATTCCCTCTTAATTATTAAACCCTTTGACAGTAACGAGTGTGTTTGAATATACACTACCTAATAGTCAAGCTAAACAGAATATTGCTTAATGTATCACCATAACTTGTCTAATTATGTAAAGCGGCAGAAATATACAGAATAATGATACATAAAATAACATAATTACAATTAAAAAAAGAAATAAAGAAAAAACTAAATTAAAAATTTAGGATTTCATTCTTCAAATGTGTTCGTGCTTTCACATTAACGGATATAGGAATTACAGCAGTGTACCTGGTATTGGGACACAAAGAAAAAGGAAGATCTGTAGTGCAGCAGTAGCACAACAAAGCAACAACAGTAGAATGCCCCTGCAAATAAGAGCAACAAAACCAGTAGTAACCCAGTACTAACCCAGTAATAGCAATCAATATAGTAGCAGAAAAAACTAGTTACCAAAGTAGTTGCTTCTAATTTTTAACACTAGAGAAAAAGAAGCTTGAAGCTTTGGTAAACAATAGGAATTGATGCTGAAAAATGGAAAAAAATAAGTTCTTTTCTTTTCTCTTTTGAACTCTCTTTAATTATTAAGATTCGAAAATATTTTTATCTTCTCTACCGTTCTAAAATTGTTCTTCCAAAATATTTCTCTCTCCCTTATTATTTACCAGACTTCTGTTATATATACACAAGTGCAAGACTACTACTTAATTATTGTTACATACTATTTCTAATTGTCAATCAGAAAAGCAGTCAAACGTGGGTCCTGCTGTCCCCACTCTCTTTAACTTTAATAATTACTGTCCCCACCCACTTTTGCTTTAATAATTACTATCCCCATCCCTTTTACTTTAATAATTATGTCTGGTCTCACCACTACTTAAATAAATATATTAGATTTCCACTACCAAATATTTTGTCCCCCACTATATTATTTTAATAGAACACTCAAATTAAATAAATCTGCAATTGGTTAATTCCTGTATTACCTCTGAAATTACTAAAATTACTATTCTATCACTACTTGATATATTAGTGTACAACATATTAATAACTATATAATATATTTAATAGCCTAACAATAATTAAAATGATAAGATGTAAAAAAAAATGTGTGAGACCCGGCCCGTCGTCACGGTAATTACCACCCCGTTACCTTGAATTTTTATGTTTCATGCTTTTATATCGGTGTTAGAGTCTGTCGGGTGAGTTAGGAGTGATTCTGGTTGAAAATGAGGCAAATAGCCTTTTGGAAGGAGAAAATAAATAAATAAATAAATAAATACAACAAAAAAATACAGAAAATAACATACATAAGAGAATAAAAATACGAAAAATATAAGTGCATAAATAAATTAAGGAAGGGGGAAATTAATTAACAAAATTATATGGGTCTAACCGTGAAAAAATCCTCAAATCAAGACTCTCATCTTGGATCTAAGATCCTTGATGGGAGGTCTTGACCGGAGGATTTTTTAACAGCTAGAAAAATACACACAAAAAAGCGAAGATCTAGGTTTGCCCCTTTTTAGATCTAAGATCTACGAATTTTGGTTGGGTTTTGGGAAGTTTGGTTGATAAGATGAGGTAGAAGAGGAGAAGAGAAGAAGATTGTGTGAATTTGAGAAAATTTAGAGGTAGGCCGCCGCCGGAAAAGAATTCTGATGGGCGGCGGCGGTGGCAAAGGGCGAAGAGGGAGGTAGAGAAGTTTTAATTTTAGAGAGATGTGAGAGAATTGCAGGAATGAGGAGTTTAGAAATGATGGGGTGATTTTTTGAATAGTTTTTATATTTAAAAAAAATGGGTGAGTTCCGGACGTTGGATCAACTACATATTAACGGTCAAGATTGAGTGGGGAGATAGGTTGGATCAGATATTTTTAGGGCTTTGGGCTTGGTTTGTGGATATTTTGGGCTAGGGGGTTTTGGGCTGGATAAGGTGTGTTTTGGGCCTTGTTTATTTAAAGAGAATTTTTCAGAAAAGACATTCATTAAGACCTAATTAGCAATAAATAGAAACCATTTTCTATATTACGTGATATAGATATGTTTTACGTTAATTTATGATGTATATAGTGTATTAAACGAATTATATTCAATAATACAAAATGAAATGACGTCGCACAAACAGGGATTCCTGTAAATTATGAGCTGTATTTAGGTGTATTAAGCTGTATTAAGCGGGAAAAAAGTAACGCTTCAGTGCAAATCATGGGAAGATGAATCTGTATTTAGGTGTATTAAGCTGTGTCATTTCACAAAAAATGGGAGTTATATCATAATTTGGTGAGAGAAAAATATTTTGTACCATCTTTTAAATATAGGAAATATTAAATTTAATTTTTTTGCTACAAAATAAAAAAGGTTATTATATTATGTAAAAACTTAAAAAGGTATTTATATTTTACAAATATGGTACTAACCTATTCTATAGGTGGTAAAATTTCCTTATTTAAATTGAAACAAGGCACAATCCGAATTTCCTTCTATTTTTTGTTCTCTTTTCATTTATTTGTTCCAAAATTAAACTTAAAGATCTTAAATTAAATTAATAAAACCAAAATTAACTTAAAATATTAATCAACTCCAAATAATAATTATCACATAAAATTTAAATATCAATTAAAATTAAATCGCCACATTGGGACATTAAATGCTAAAAATGCAAAAACTACATATTTTTATGTTTTATATTTTTTGTAAAGCAAACTTAATTATTCCTAATTATAAACTTGAACTTTATATCCACATGCAACATACTTTTATATATTTATTTATTTATAGAAATAAATATGCACATATAAATGCAAATAATACAAGAAAAATAACACAAAATTCACAACAATTGCAAGCACACTAAAATTATTTTATTTTGAATCTTTGGGAGTATTTCTCTTATATGGCAAAAATCACGTGCTCACAGCTGCCCCTCTTTGCGCGTAAACATGAAGAGTTTTTCGTGCAAAGACAAGTGAGCGGATACGAACGATTTTTGCCCGTTTGAGCACTCCGTGACCTGTAAACTACTATCTATATCTTCAATTTGTCCTTGCTACCTTGCCGACCTCCTTATTACACCATGCTAAAACAAAATAAGAAGTTAGACTAATTATGGTCGATGAACTGTAAACTACTATCTATATCTTCAATTTGTCCTTGCTACCTTGCTATCTTGTCAGCTTATGTTTCTTCCGGTGCTTCAATATTCCGCAAACTTGGGGAAGATACTGGCCTTCTGCTTTTCCGAATACAAGTTTTCATCATTTTTCTCAATCCGCTGTGGATAATTACTTCCTTGATTTTGTAACGACCCGGCCCGTCGTTACGGGAATTTACCACCCCGTTACCTTGCATTTACATATGTTATGCTTTTAAAACAGTATTAGAGTATATCGGGTGAGTTAGAAGTGATTTGGATTGAAAATGAAACAAATAACATGTTTGAAGAAATCTTGAATATGAAAAGTCAACCAAGAGTTGACTATTGAGTTAGAGTGCTCGGAACCGGATTCGACGATTCGACTAGTTCCGGGGATCATTTATGACTTAGGAGAACAATCGGAATTGAATTCGGAGGTCCGGTGTAGTTTTAAGCTTGAATTGGCGAATGTTGAATTTTGACGAAAACCGGATGGTAGGTGAGATTTTGATCCGGGGGTCGGAATGGAATTCCGACAATTTTTGTAGCTTCGTTATGTGATTTTGGATATGTCTGCAAATTTTCAGGTCATTCGGACATCGTTTGATCGGGTTTTGGGTTGAATGTTAGTTTTGAAAGTTTTGAAGAAACTTAGGCTTGAATCCGTGGTTAATTGGTGATTTTGATGTTTAGGATGGTGTTTTTATGATTGGAACAAGTTCGTATAAGGAATTAGGATGTGTTGGTGTGTTTGAATGAGGTCCCGGGGGCCTCGGGTGTTTTCGGATGGTTAATCGGGAGAAAAATATGGAAAATTGCAGAAATTGGTGCACTGCTTCTGTTGTTTCCGCTCCTGCGGAATTTTGGGCGCAGGAGCGGGTGCGCTGAAGCGGACCAGGAGCCGCAGAAGCGGTGACCGCAGAAGCGGATCATTATCCGCTGAAGCGGAAACGCGGGGGCGGACTGGGAGTCGCAGAAGCGACCATCGCAGAAGCGGAAGGGGAGCCGCTTAGGCGAGTCCGCAGAAGCGGACGTCTAGCCGCAGAAGCGGAACTATCCGCAGAAACGGTCCAATCTCCGCAGAAGCGGACGCGTAGGAGCGGAAATATTTCCGCAGAAGCGGAAATCGCTGTAAGTTAAGTGTATCCGAAGTAGAAAATTTCAGAAACATTTTATCATTTGGGGGTCTCGGCTTAAGGGCGACTTTGGGCGATTTTGAGGAAGAAATCAAGGGAAATCATCGGGTAATCAACTATGAACTCATATTATGATTAGTATTGATAATATCATGCAATTATATCATGAAAATGGAGGAATTTGGGGTAATTATGGAGGATTTAACCCTAGGTTTGAACTTTAGAAAATCAAGGTTTTGAATGAGCAAATGGAGTCCGAATTTGGTAAAATTGATATGCTTAGACTCGTATTGAGATGAGGGTTCCGAATATGAGACTTTCGTAATTTTTCGAGAATCGTACCGAAAGTCGGGTTTTACCAACTTGGTGTAATGTTGAGAATTTCATATGAATTGAAGTGGGTTATGATTCTTTGACCCGTATTTGATATAATTATTGTTATTTGACTAGATTCTACGCACGAGGCAACGAAATTCAAGGGAAAAGGCATCGCGGACGATTCGACGACCGGCTAGAGGTGAGTAGTTTGTGTATATTGTAGCTTGAGGGTTCGAAACCCCGGCTTAGCACATTGTGACGCTAATAGGGCGTGGCTCGCACACCGTGGCAGGTGCGGGATTGATTGTGATTGGGGATTGAGACTTGGTCCATCCCGGGAATGAATAATATGTTGTTAGTGTTGGAAATACACTGTATTTGCTATATTTGTGGGCTGTAAGCCTTGTTTGGGGCCTTGTGCCGATTTGTAGCGTCCTTAGAGGACAATATTTATGTGATAGCAAAAATTGCTTAAATCACTGATCTCAGTCCTGAAAATTGAAATCACACTTTTGAAATGCTAAGTCACCGGCTTTTACAAATCTAATAAAGATAAAAGTATTTTTCATAAATTATGAATTGAGAACTGGAATTAAGGATAATGAATTGTTTTGTGACTTATTTGCTTATTGTGGACTGAGCATGGGATCGGGCTGCACGCCGCAGTGGTTGATATGAGGATCGGGCTGCACGCCGCAGCAGTATTGCGCTTGGGCTGTAGGAGCCCCTCCGGAGTCTGTACACACCCCCAGTGAGCGCCGTCGACGTTAAATTGGATCGGGCTACACGCCGTAGCGGTTATGTGCATTGTATTGCATCTGTATTTGTTTAATTACTCTATGGTAGCTGTATTGTATTATTGTTGCTAGTTCGTAGGAGATTCGGACCGTAGTGTAGCTTCATATTGTGGTATTTTGTGGATTTCTTACTGTCAGCTACATGTATATATTTGTTACTCACTGAGTACTTAGTACTCACCCCTACTCCCTGCACCTTTTGTGTGCAGACTCGGGTACTCAGGAGCAGTAGACGGGCATCTCCAGCGTTTACATTGTCACATCGAGTTGCTGAGGTAGCTGCCTACGTTCGCAGAACCTAGCTTCTCCTCTCATTCCAGTTGTTATTGTATATTTTGTATTCGGACTTGAGTACTTCTATATCGTACTCTCTATTTCCTGTTGGGTTTTGTTAGAGGCTCTAGACTTGTGACTCCCGGATCTTTGGGAGTGTCAGTATTTTGTTCAGTATTATTATTATTGGAGTTCTTAAACTCATATATTCTTCTTGGGTTGTCCATTTGGGACGGATATCTATGTGTTAATTGAATTGTTGGTCTGGCTGGCCTAGTTTGATTGTTGGGCGCCATCACGACCGGATTTGGGTCGTGACAAGTTGGTATCAGAGCTCTAGGTTATTAGGACTCGCGAGTCATGAGCCGGTTTAGTAGGCTTTCGCAGATCGGTACGTAGACGTCCGTATCTATCTTCGAAGGGCTACGGAAACTTTAGGAAAAACCTCATTTTCTTGAATTCATATCGTGCGATTTGTGTTATCATGAAATTAAATCTTTCCATATTCTATTCTCTCGCGGATGGCGAGAACACGAGCTAACGGACGTGGCGGACGACCACCATTGGCACCCAGAGGCCGTGGTCGTGGTAGAGGTAGGGCAGCTGACCAGACTCAGGGTCAGATTCCTATGCCAGTGGCCCAGACTCAGGACCGGATTCCAGCGGCAGACGCTCCGGCAGCTCAGGTTCAGGCACCGGCAGTGCCCATTGTCATACCAGGTCTTCAGGAGACCTTGGCTCAGATCTTATCGGTGTGCACGAGCTTGGCACAGGTAGTTGCAGCTACTGCTGCAGTATCTTCTTCACAGGCAGGGGGAGGAAATCAGTCCCCTATGGCTCACACACCCGAGCCAGTCCAGCCAGTTGCGCCCGTCGCACCAGCTCCTGCTTATATGGTTCCAGCTATGCCCGACGATGAGCAGCGTCGTTTGGAGAGATTTGAGAGGCTACAGCCTCCAGCATTCAGTGGTGCTAAGGGCGAGGACGCCTAGGGTTTTCTTGATAAATGTCAGCGTATACTTCGCACCGCGGGTATTCTAGAGCCTAGCGGTGTTGCTTTCACCACTTTTCAGTTCACAGGTGCAACATTTCAGTGGTGGGAGGATTTTGAAAGGCGTAGGCCCGCTGGAGCAGCGCCCCTCACCTGGCAGGAGTTCTCCACGGTATTTTTGGAGAAATATGTGCCTCAGTCCTAGAGAGAGGAGATGCGTCGTCAGTTTGAGTGGCTAAAACAGGGGGACATGACGGTTACTCAGTATAAGATGAGATTCACACAGCTGGCCCGTCATGCCATGTGGATGGTTCCTACCGACAGGGAGAGGATCCGAAGATTTATTGATGGTCTTATTTATCCCATCCGTATATTGATGACCCGGGAGAGAGTTTCTACAGTTACCTTTGAGGAGGTGGTTGATGCTGCCCGTCACATTGAGACAGATCGCCGCAGAGAGCGGGAGGGGAGAGAGGCCAAGAAGCCTCGTGGTACTGGCAGCTACATTGGTGCTCCGTCTAGGGGCCAACCTCAGCATAGCAGGGGTTGTTCTTTCAGGTCTCATCAGTCTGGACGTGCAGAGTCCAATGGGGTCTCATCAGATCGTGGTCGTCAGGGCCATCAGGGTTATCAGAGTCAGCAGAGCCGTCAGCAGAGTCAGCCTGCACTGAGTGCTCTTCCAGCTCAGAGCTCTGCTCCTGCTTCCTCAGCACAGGGTTCATCGGTAGCGAGGGGTCCTCAGCAGCCCCTTCTTCCATCTTCAGGCCGTTGTTTTGAGTGCGGTGATTTGGGTCATATCAGGAGAGAGTGTCCTCAGTGGCTTCGTAAGAGGTCACAGCGGAGGGATCAGCCTTCGTCTTCTACTCCTGCTTCTTCAGCGCCAGCACAGTTAGCTAGGACTGGTGGCCAGGTATCCAGAGGTCGCCCCGGGGGCGAGGATCGTACTGGTGGAGGTCAAGCTCGTTTCTATGCTCTTCCGGACAGGAAGGATGCTAGCGCTTCAGATGCGGTTATTTCAGGTATTATCTCAGTCTGCCACAGGGATGCTTCTGTCTTATTTGATCCCGGATCCACCTATTCTTATGTTTCTACTTACTTTGCACATCATTTGGGTATGACCCGTGGTATTCTTGCGTTGCCCGTACATGTGTCTACCCCAGTGGGAGATACTGTTGTTGTGGATCAGGTATATCGATCCTGTATTATTACTATTGGGGGTCCGGAGACCCGAGTTGATTTATTACTACCGGGCATGGTAGATTTCGATGTAATTCTAGGCATGGATTGGCTATCTCCTTACCATGCGATTCTGGACTGTCATGCCAAGACAGTCACACTAGCTATTCCAGGTAATCCGAGGATCGAGTGGCGTGGCTTGACCGATTATGTGTCCGACAGGGTGATTTCTTATATAAAAGCTCAGCGAATGATTGGCAAGGGTTGTTTGTCTTATTTGGCCTTCATTAGAGATGTTGAGGCTGAGACACCCAATCTTGATTCGGTTCCCATTGTGAGGGAGTTTCCGGATGTATTTCCAGCAGACCTACCAGGCATGCCGCCTGATAGAGATATTGATTTTGGTATTGATTTGGTGCCGGGCACTCAGCCCATTTCTATTCCTCCTTATCGTATGGCACCAGCAGAGTTAAAAGAATTGAAAGAAGAACTTCAGGAACTCTTAGATAAGGGTTTCATTCGTCCAAGTGTGTCACCTTGGGGTGCACCGGTGTTATTCGTGAAGAAGAAAGATGGCACAATGAGAATGTGCATTGATTACGGGCAGCTGAACAAGGTAACGATGAAGAATAAGTACCCATTACCTCGTATTGAGGACCTATTTGATCAGCTCCAGGGAGCTAGTGTATTTTCTAAGATTGATCTTCGATCGGGCTATCATCGGTTGAAGATCAGGGACTCGGATATTATGAAGACAGCGTTCAGGACGCGATATGGGCACTACGAGTTCCTGGTGATGTCTTTCGGGTTGACTAATGCCCCAGCAGCCTTCATGCACTTGATGAATAGTGTATTTCGGCCGTACCTTGATTCTTTTGTGATTGTGTTTATTGATGATATCTTGGTATACTCACGCAGCCAGGAGGAGCATGCACAACATTTGAGAGTGGCATTGCGGAGGTTGAGAGAAGAGAAGCTTTATGCAAAATTCTCTAAGTGTGAGTTCTGGCTTGATACTGTGGGTTTTCTGGGACATATAGTGTCCAGTGATGGTATTAGGGTTGATCCTCAGAAGGTTGAGGCAATGCAGAATTGGCCCAGACCTTCCTCAGCTACAGAGATTCGTAGTTTTCTCGGTTTGGCAGGCTATTATCGTCGGTTTGTTCAGGATTTCTCATCTATTGCTTCACCGTTGACTAAGTTGACACAGAAGAATGCTCCATTTGTGTGGTCTGATGAATGTGAAGAGAGCTTTCAGAAGCTCAAGGAGGCTTTGACCACGGCTCCAGTACTTGTGTTACCATCGGCCTTAGGGTCATATACTGTATATTGTGATGCTTCCAGAGTTGGACTCGGTTGTGTGTTGATGCAGGAGGGTAGAGTTATCGCATATGCTTCTCGTCAGCTAAAGCCCCACGAGAAGAACTACCCTGTTCATGATTTGGAGTTAGTTGCTATTGTTCATGCTTTGAAGATTTGGAGGCATTATCTATATGGTGTATCTTGTGATGTATATACAGACCACCGCAGCCTTCAGCATTTGTTTAAGCAAAAAGATCTAAATTTAAGGCAGCGGAGATGGCTTGAATTGCTTAAAGACTATGATATTACTATCTTGTATCATCCCGGGAAAGCCAATGTAGTGGCCGATGCATTGAGCCGGAAGGCTATTAGTATGGGCAGTTTGGCGTATATTCCAGTTGGGGAGAGACCCCTAGCAGTTGATGTTCAGGCGTTAGCTAATCGGATGGTAAGGCTGGATATTTCTGAGCCCAATCGGGTGATGGCTTATGTAGTAGCTCGTTCTTCTTTATATGATCGTATTCGAGAGCGCCAGTATGATGATCCACACTTACTTGTCCTTAAGGACAGAGTTCAGCATGATGATGCTAGAGATGTCACTATTGATAGTGAGGGTGTATTGCGGATGCAGGGCCGGATATGTGTGCCCAATGTTGATGGCCTTCGTGAGTTGATATTGGAAGAGGCCCACAGCTCGCGGTATTCTATTCATCCAGGAGCCGCGAAGATGTATCAGGATTTGAAGCAGCATTACTGGTGGAGGAAGATAAAGAAAGATATTGTGAGCCATGTGGCTCGGTGTCTAAACTGTCAGCAGGTCAAGTATGAGCATCAGAGACCTGGTGGTGTGTTCCAGCGTATTGATATTCCCGAGTGGAAGTGGGAAAGGATTACTATGGACTTTGTTAGTGGACTCCCTCGGACAGCGAGGAAGTTTGATTCAGTTTGGGTGGTGGTGGATAGGTTGACTAAGTCAGCTCACTTCATCCCAGTGTGTACTACCTATACCTCAGAGCGGTTGGCAGAGATATTCATCCGTGAGATAGTGAGATTGCATGGAGTTCCTATTTCCATTATATCGGACAGAGGTACCCAGTTCACATCTCAGTTCTGGAGGACATTTCAGCGAGAGTTGGGTTCACAGGGTAGAGTTGAGCACAGCATTTCATCCACAGACGGATGGGCAGTCTGAGCGTACTATTCGGATATTGGAGGACATGTTGCGTGCTTGTGTCATTGATTTTGGTGGTTCATGGGCTGATTATTTGCCTTTGGCGGAGTTTGCTTACAATAATAGCTATCAGTCCAGCATTCAGATGGCACCGTATGAAGCTTTATATGGGAGACGGTGTAGGTCTCCAATCGGTTGGTTCGAGCCCGGCGAGGCTAGGTTGTTAGGGACGGAGTTAGTCCAAGATGCCTTAGATAAGGTGAAGGTGATTCAGGAGAGACTTCGCACAGCTCAGTCGCGTCAGAAGAGTTATGCGGACCGGAAGGTCCGAGATGTGTCTTATTCAGTAGGTGAAAAGGTGTTGCTGAAAGTTTCGCCTATGAAGGGTGTTATGAGGTTTGGAAAGAAAGGGAAATTGAGCCCAAGGTTTATTGGACCTTTTGAGGTGCTTAGGAAAGTTGGGGAGGTGGCTTATATGCTTGCTTTGCCACCCGGTTTGTCGGGAGTTCACCCGGTGTTCCATGTATCTATGCTCCGGAAGTATGTCGGAGACCCGTCTCATGTGTTAGGCTTCAGCACGATACAGCTGGATGAGAACTTGACCTATGATGTGGAGCCGGTAGCCATTTTGGGTCGACAGGTTCGTAAGTTGAGATCCAAAGATATAGCTTCGGTGAAAGTGCAGTGGAGAGGTCGTCCCGTGGAGGAAGCAACTTGGGAGACCGAGCAGGAAATGCAGAGCAGATATCCACACTTGTTTGATGCTCCAGGTATGTTTCTTAACCCGCTCGCGGACGAGCGTTTGTTTAAGTTGGGGAGAATGTAACGACCCGGCCCGTCGTTACGGGAATTTACCACCCCGTTACCTTGCATTTACATATGTTATGCTTTTAAAACAGTATTAGAGTATATCGGGTGAGTTAGAAGTGATTTGGATTGAAAATGAAACAAATAACATGTTTGAAGAAATCTTGAATATGAAAAGTCAACCAAGAGTTGACTATTGAGTTAGAGTGCTCGGAACCGGATTCTGACGATTCGACTAGTTCCGGGGGATCATTTATGACTTAGGAGAACAATCGGAATTGAATTCGGAGGTCCGGTGTAGTTTTAAGCTTGAATTGGCGAATGTTGAATTTTGACGAAAACCGGATGGTAGGTGAGATTTTGATCCGGGGGTCGGAATGGAATTCCGACAATTTCTGTAGCTTCGTTATGTGATTTTGGATATGTCTGCAAATTTTCAGGTCATTCGGACATCGTTTGATCGGGTTTTGGGTTGAATGTTAGTTTTGAAAGTTTTGAAGAAACTTAGGCTTGAATCCGTGGTTAATTGGTGATTTTGATGTTTAGGATGGTGTTTTTATGATTGGAACAAGTTCGTATAAGGAATTAGGATGTGTTGGTGTGTTTGAATGAGGTCCCGGGGCCTCGGGGTGTTTTCGGATGGTTAATCGGGAGAAAAATATGGAAAATTGCGGAAACTGGTGCACTGCTTCTGTTGTTTCCGCTCCTGCGGAATTTTGGGCGCAGGAGCGGGTGCGCTGAAGCGGACCAGGAGCCGCAGAAGCGGAAATGTCCGCAGAAGCGGATCATTATCCGCTGAAGCGGAAACGCGGGGGCGGGCTGGGAGTCGCAGAAGCGACCATCGCAGAAGCGGAAGGGGAGCCGCTTAGGCGAGTCCGCAGAAGCGGACGTCTAGCCGCAGAAGCGGAACTATCCGCAGAAACGGTCCAATCTCCGCAGAAGCGGACGCGTAGGAGCGGAAATATTTCCGCAGAAGCGGAAATCGCTGTAAGTTAAGTGTATCCGAAGTAGAAAATTTCAGAAACATTTTATCATTTGGGGGTCTCGGCTTAAGGGCGACTTTGGGCGATTTTGAGGAAGAAATCAAGGGAAAATCATCAGGTAATCAACTATGAACTCATATTATGATTAGTATTGATAATATCATGCAATTATATCATGAAAATGGAGGAATTTGGGGTAATTATGGAGGATTTAACCCTAGGTTTGAACTTTAGAAAATCAAGGTTTTGAATGAGCAAATGGAGTCCGAATTTGGTAAAATTGATATGCTTAGACTCGTATTGAGATGAGGGTTCCGAATATGAGACTTTCGTAATTTTTCGAGAATCGTACCGAAAGTCGGGTTTTACCAACTTGGTGTAATGTTGAGAATTTCATATGAATTGAAGTGGGTTATGATTCTTTGACCCGTATTTGATATAATTATTGTTATTTGACTAGATTCTACGCACGAGGCAACGAAATTCAAGGGAAAAGGCATCGCGGACGATTCGACGACCGGCTAGAGGTGAGTAGTTTGTGTATAT
Organism: Nicotiana noctiflora; assembly: GCA_032618575.1. Lineage (NCBI taxonomy): Eukaryota > Viridiplantae > Streptophyta > Magnoliopsida > Solanales > Solanaceae > Nicotiana > Nicotiana noctiflora. Next base: position 21,853 of record JASVEL010009256.1, on the reverse strand, counting down.
TGTAGCTTGAGGGTTCGAAACCCCGGCTTAGCACATTGTGACGCTAATAGGGCGTGGCTCGCACACCGTGGCAGGTGCGGGATTGATTGTGATTGGGGATTGAGACTTGGTCCATCCCGGGAATGAATAATATGTTGTTAGTGTTGGAAATACACTGTATTTGCTATATTTGTGGGCTGTAAGCCTTGTTTGGGGCCTTGTGCCGATTTGTAGCGTCCTTAGAGGACAATATTTATGTGATAGCAAAAATTGCTTAAATCACTGATCTCAGTCCTGAAAATTGAAATCACACTTTTGAAATGCTAAGTCACCGGCTTTTACAAATCTAATAAAGATAAAAGTATTTTTCATAAATTATGAATTGAGAACGGGAATTAAGGATAATGAATTGTTTTGTGACTTATTTGCTTATTGTGGATTGAGCATGGGATCGGGCTGCACGCCGCAGTGGTTGATATGAGGGTCGGGCTGCACGCCGCAGCAGTATTGCGCTTGGGCTGTAGGAGCCCCTCCGGAGTCTGTACACACCCCCAGTGAGCGCCGTCGACGTTAAATGGGATCGGGCTACACGCCGTAGCAGTTATGTGCATTGCATTGCATCCGTATTTGTTGGATTACTCTGTGGTAGCTGTATTGTATTATTGTTGCTAGTTCGTAGGAGATTCGGACTGTAGTGTAGCTTCATATTGTGGTATTTTGTGGATTTCTTACTGTCAGCTACATGTATATATTTGTTACTCACTGAGTACTTAGTACTCACCCCTACTCCTTGCACCTTTTGTGTGCAGACTCAGGTACACAGGAGCAGTAGACGGACATCTCCAGCGTTTACATTGTCACATCGAGTTGCTGAGGTAGCTGCCTACGTTCGCAGAGCCTAGCTTCTCCTCTCATTCCAGTTGTTATTGTATATTTTGTATTCGGACTTGAGTACTTCTATATCGTACTCTCTATTTCCTATTGGGTTTTGTTAGAGGCTCTAGACTTGTGACTCCGGATCTTTGGGAGTGTCAGTATTTTGTTCAGTATTATTATTATTGGAGTTCTTAAACTCATATATTCTTCTTGGGTTGTCCATTTGGGACGGATATCTATGTGTTAATTGAATTGTTGGTCTGGCTGGCCTAGTTTGATTGTTGGGCGCCATCACGACCGGATTTGGGTCGTGACAGCTGTCATGACTACTGACTTACTATTATGAGTTATATCACCTTAAATGCAAACATTACTTCGACCTTGAAATGTATTCCTCTGTTCTACTGGCGGGCTCCTGACTTGCCTTTAAAAGATTACACAACCTTCATTATAACAGGCGGGCTCCTGACTTCTTCAATTAAAATAACAACCTCCGTTCTAACAGGCGGGCTCCTGATTTCTTCAACTTAAAATGACAAACCTCCGTTCTAACAGGCAGGCTCCTGACTTCTTCAATTTAAATTATCATCCTCCGTTCTAACAGGCGGGCTCTTGATTTCTTCAATTTAAAATAACAACCTCCGTTCTAACAGGCGGGCTCCTGATTTCTTCAATTTAAAATAACAACCTCCATTCTATTAGGCGGGCCCTTGATTTATTCAACTTAAAATAACAACCACCGTTCTAACAGGCGTGCTCCTGACTTATTTAATTTGAAATAACTACCTCCATTCTACCGGCAGTCTCCTGACTTCTTCAACTTAAAATAACAACCACCGTTCTAACAGGCGGACTCCTGACTTCTTCAACTTAAAATAACAACCTCTGTTCTAACAGGCGGGCTCCTGATTTCTTCAACTTAAAAATAACAACCTATGTTCTAACAGGCGGGCTCCTGACTTCTTCAACTTAAAAATAACAACCACCGTTCTAACAGGCGGGCTCCTGACTTTTTCAATTTAAAAATCTCTTGAATTGATTTCCTTGTTTTATTTGAGAAAATTTTCGACAATGGCGAAAATTTTCTGCCCCAGTTTTGGTAATATTCCTTGTGGCATGTCTTTCTTCTATCATTGACATTTCCTTTTACCTGTTTCAAATCAAAGAAAATTTGTTAGTTTAAAATGCGGTGAATGGTCGTGCCCCTCGTGCCGGGGATGGCTTTTTCTTTCTCCCTGTTCTAAGTTCTCGAAACTTGTCGGGAATGACGTTATTTGTTGGGAATGATATTTCTGTTGGGGGATGGTGTTTCCATTTATCCCTTCCCTTTTCTGTGTTTCAAAACTTGCCGGTGAAACTCAAAAATCACTTTCTTCAAAAAGGTTTCATTTTCCCTCAATACTGCGGGATATAGCATTGTTGAGGATAAAACTGCAGGGGGTTATTTTGCTTGGGGATGCATTTTCCCTTTTCCTTCCCTGCTTGGTGTTGTCCGACCATCTTGGGACTTGGTTGATAATCTGTCAGAGTTATTCGCGTGTCTTGAAAATTTGCTGGGGATTCTTTCGGAACTTGGTCCGCAATTTTCTTGACTGCATCTTTTTCAGGTCTTTTCAATTTCCTGACATTCTAGACCAATTTGGTCTGTCCTACCCTTGTTCTGCTTCGCATCAATTCGGCAACTGATAGTAAGCTCTGAAAAGTCTTTCTCACAATAAACTTGGACAAAAATCTTCAAACAAAGAAAATGAAAAGATAGAAAAAGATGGAAGCTTTCTGAACAAATGTTGAGGAAAAGCAAAAAAGAACTTATATGAATGGTATAACCGGCCCCAACGATCACGTCGTGCATTCCGGATTAATCAACCCAGTCTATTTGTATCAATCAATATTTCTAATGGCCTCATTTGCTGAGGATGAACCGGTGCTCGACCCTTTGTCAAATGTGGATCCTTTCCGCCAATATATCGTGTCACCTCATAGTGCCTTTCGAGGGATTTTCACTAATGAGACTCTCTCATTTCTCTCAACTCCCATCGCCTTAGGGTGCCGGTGAAGGTTTTAACCGACAAGACTCTCTCATTGTTATTTCTTCTCAGCTTTCGTCGCCTTATGGTGCCTGTGAAGGTTTTCACCGATAAGACTCTCTCATTTTATTTTTTCTTCGCTGGGGATTGGAACGACACCGATAATATTCTCTTCACTGGGGATTCTTTTGGCTATCAATTCCTTCAGCTTTTTCCCTTTTTGTTGGGGATCAACGTGTTACTCTTGGTTTTTACTTGCCTGACTGGGCATTTTCTCGATACTGATCGGGAGGTCTTTTTCGGACATCTCATATGGGTTCTTGTGTGGGCTTAAAAGAAAAGAGTATCAAAAATTCAAAACAACTCTGAATGGGTGAAACATTACAACTCTTGGAATTAAAATTCTTTTAATGAAATAAACGACATAACTTCTGCCCCAGTTTCCTGTTTGGGGAAGGATTAGCTTTTATTGACACTATTTCCGAGCCGTGAGGCGCCTACGTATCCTCTTTGAGGAATTAGGCCAAACGTAGTTCACTTGATTCATTTAGATCTCTTGTGACTTTCTCTTATTTATTTATTTTTTCTTTTCTTTTCTCTTTCCGTTATTGATTCCAAGAGAGGGATATGAAAGAATAAATAAGGGTCAAAAGGGTGAAAACAAAGGTTAAAGTGTTTGGATAGAAGAAAGAATTGCCTCCGTCATTTCATTATCCGACAAACACCAAGTACAAGCAAATAAATGAAACAAAGATTATAATTAAAGAAATTACACGAAATATCTCTTGATCGCATCAGAATTGATAGCCATGTCGATACATCTTCCTTCGACATCTTACCTACATAAAGCACCGTTGGACAGCACTCTAGTCACAGTATACGGCCCTTGCCAGTTTGGTGCGAACTTGCCCTTCGCTTCATCTTGATGAGGCAATATTCGCTTTAGCACCTGTTGTCCCACTTCAAACTTCCTGGTATGCACCTTTTTATTATATGCTCTTGCCATTCTCTTTTGATATAATTGGCCATGACATACTGCTACCAATCGTTTTTCATCAATTAAGCTTCACTGCTCTAATCGGGCTTTGACCCACTCATCGTCGTCAATTTCAGCTTCAGCGACAATTCGGAGGGATGGGATTTCAACTTCTGCTGGTATCGCTATTTCAGTTCCATACACCAACAAGTAAGGAGTTGCACCTACTGAAGTGCAGACAGTAGTGCGATAACCCAACAATGCAAATGATAGCTTTTCATGCCATTGCCTAGACCCTTCTACCATCTTTCTCAATATCTTCTTTATATTTTTGTTCGCTGCCTCAACCGTGCCATTTGCTTTGGGATGATATGGAGTGGAATTACGGTGTGTAATATTGAACTGTTGACATACTTCTTTCATCAAACCACTGTTAGGATTAGCACCATTGTCCGTGATGATCATTTTTGGAATCCCAAATCTACAGATGATATGGGAACGCACAAAATCCACAACTGCCTTCTTGGTCACTGACTTGAAAGTTTTAGCTTCAACCCATTTGGTAAAATAGTCAATGGCTACCAGAATGAACATGTGACCATTGGAAGCTGCCGACGCGATAGGTCAAATGACATCCATACCCCAAGCGACAAATGGCCATGGTGCTGACATTGTGTGCAATTCTGTTGGCGGAGAATGAATCAGATCTCCGTGTATTTGACACTGATGGCATTTTCGTACGAATCTTATACAATCTCGCTCCATAGTGAGCCAATAATATCCTGCTCGAAGAATCTTCTTCACCAATAAATATCCACTCATATGTGGCCCACAAACTCCGGCATGTACCTCTGTCATCACTGTTATGGCTTGACTTGCATCTATACATCTCAACAATCCCAAATCCGGGGTTCTTTTGTACAACACTCCTCCACTAAGGAAAAATCCACTTGCCAATCGCTGAATAGCTCTCTTTTGATCTCCAGTTGCCTGATCCGGGTATATTCCCATCCTGAGTGACATCATGAAACCATGGCTCTCCATCCATTTCTTCCTCCACCATATTGTAATAAGCATGTTGATCCCGAACCTGAATATGTGATGGATCAACATGAATCTTGTCTGGGTGATGCAATATCGATGCTAGAGTAGCCAAAGCATCGGCAACCTCATTATGCATTCTTGGGATATATCTAAATTCTACTAACCGGAAACGTTTAATCAGATCATGCAAACATTGACGATATGGGATAAGCTTCAAATCTCTTGTTTCCCATTCACCTTGAACCTGATGTACCAGAAGGTCTGAGTCTCCCAAGACCAAGATGTCTTGGACATCCATGTCCACATCTAATCGTAACCCCAAAATGCATGCTTCATACTCAGCCATGTTGTTGGTACAATAGAAGCGTAGTTGAGACATAACAGGATAATGATGTCCTATTTCAGAAATAAGTTCTGCTCTTATTCCAACTCCCTTTGCATTTGCAGCTTCGTCAAAGAAAAGCTTCCACCCTAGCTCCTTGGTTAGTTCTAACTCATCAATTTGCAACACTTCTTTGTCTGGAAAGTACGTCCTTAAAGGTTCGTAATAATCATCAACAGGATTCTCAGCTAAGTGATCAGCTAGGGCTTGAGCTTTTATAGATGTCCTCGTCACCTAGATGATGTCAAATTCTGTAAGTAATATTTGCCATTTTTCTAACCTCCATGTAGGCATAGGTTTCTGGAAAATATACTTCAATGGATCCAAACGTGAAATGAGATAAGTAGTGTAGGAAGACAAATAAAGCTTCAGTTTCTGTGCCACCCAAGTTAGGGCGCAAAAATGTCTTCTCAAGGTTAGTGTACTTAACTTCATATGTTGTGAACTTCTTACTGATATAATACATGGCCTGTTCCTTTCTGCCAATGATGTCATGTTGCCCCAATACGCAGCCGAAAGAATTATCTAAAACTGTTAGATAAAGAATTAGAGGCCTCCCGGGTTCAGGTGGAACCAACACAGGTGGGTTTGACAAATACTCCTTTATCTTATCAAAAGCCTCTTGGCATTCTTCAGTCCTTTTGACTGCAACATCCTTTTTAACAGCCTGAAAATAGGTTCACATGTCGATGTGAGCTGAGCAATGAATCTGCTGATATAGTTCAATCTTCCTAAAAGACTCATTACTTCAGTTTTGTTCTTTGGTGTTGGCAATTCTTGGATGGATTTGATCTTTGATGGATCCAACTCAATGCCTCGCCGATTGACAATGAATCCTAACATTTTTCCCGAGGGAACCCCAAATTCACATTTGGCTGGGTTGAGCTTAATGTCATACCTCCGAAGTCTTTGAAAAAACGTCCTTAGATCTGCTACATGGTCCTCATGATGCCTGGATTTTATGATCACATCGTCTACATACACCTCAATCTCTTTGTGTATTATGTCATGAAACACAGTAGTCATTGCTCTCATGTATGTTTCCCCTGCGTTCTTCAAACCGAACGACACTACCCTGTAGTAATAAGTCCCACATGAAATGATAAAAGCTGTCTTTTCTGCATCTTCTTCATCCATCAAGATCTGATGATACCCAGCAAAACAATCCACGAAAGACTCAATCTCATGCCCGGCATAATTGTCGATCAGAATATGAATGTTGGGCAATGGAAAGTTATCTTTTGGACTTGACTTATTAATATTATGGTAGTCGACACATACCCGAATCTTACTATCCTTCTTTGGTACTGGTACCATATTAGCTAACCACTCGGGATATCTGGTGACGCGAATAACCTTTGCTTGTAGTTGTTTGGTTATTTCTTCTTTAATCTTCACACTCATATCTGTTTTAAATTTCCTCAATTTCTACTTGACGGTAGGATATGCCGGGTCAGTGGGCAATTTGTGAACCACTAAATCGGTATTTAAACCTGGAATGTCATCATATGACCATGCAAAAACGTCTTTGAATTCTATAAGTTTTTTAATTAGCTCATCCCTTATGTGTGATTCAATGTGAACGCTAATCTTGGTTTCTCTAACATTGTCAGCATCCCCTAAATTGACGGCTTCAGTGTCGCTTAAATTGGGCTTGGGTTTTTCTTCGAACCGGCTTAACTCTTTACTTATCTCTTCAAAGGCCTCATCTTCATCGTATTCCGATTCATCATTATAGTCAATTTCTTGCATAATTAATTCAGAATCATATTGATCTTTTAGACTAGGTTGAAGACCTATTGTGCATGCCATGTCATTGGAACCGGCAAAAAGAGAACTGTTCAGAAATAAAAAGAAACGAAATTAAACAAAAATAAGAAAAAGAAGGGAAACTTTCAGTTTATTAAAATGCGGAAATAACAGAGTTTCATACTACAAACAAAGCCAAAAACTGGATTACAACTCTGGAATAATCCAGGAAACAAAAGAAAATCCAGAGCCTACTACCAAGACTCCTTCCGGATGGGAAGAGGAGTAGCCGTTCAATTGTTGGTTTTGGTCTTAGGCCCCACATATTGTATGTCCGCTTTGCTGGAACCTTCTCCAGCTTCAATCACATTGACATCAGCAAATAACCTTTCAAAACTCTGATCCAGATCTCCATCTGGTCCAATCATCGGTCCAAGAATCTTTGGGTTTGGCAACCTCTTGATACATGCTTTAACAAAAGACCAGGACAGGCGTAGAACTGGCTTGGGAAGGACCCATACTTTCTTCTTCATTTTTCGAGCTCTCTTCATATCAGATACTGTCGGCTTGAACCCTAACCTGAATTTCTCCAAATTTGCAAGCAAAGAAATGGGCTGAATGATACCTTAGAGTTTTGCCCCCAGACTTTTTCCTGGTATAAACCCACAGTTCATCATTTCTGAGGCGATCATGAAAGTTGAAGCTGAGATCCTGGGAAATAAGAGGTCCTCGCTTCAGAAACCTTGTCCACTAAAACCTCTTCGAAAACTTGGTATACCCATGGTCCCTTATCAGTCTCTGTTTCTATGAATGGCACAATGTCATCTCTCATAATGCCTATACCGTCATCCCCGTGCATCATTATTTCCTTCCTATCCCACTCAAACTTCACCATCTGGTGCAATGAAGAAGGTATCGCTTTGGCAGCATGAATCCAGGGTCGTCCTAATAGCAGAGTGTATGATACGGCCACGTCCACCACTTGGAACTCCATGGTGAAATCAACGGGACTAATGGTTAGTTCCAGTATGATATCACCCACTAAGGTAGTACTCCATCCATCAAAGCCTCTGATGCAAACACCATTCTTACGGACTCTGTCATGATCAATCTTTAGTTTGTTCAGAGTAGCCAAAGTACAGATGTTGGCACTTGAACCATTATCCACCTATACTCGGGTGACCACCGAGTCTTCACACTTCACAGTCAAGTATAAGGCTTTGTTATGTTCCGTACCCTCTTTTGGCAATTCATCATCATAGAATGTTACTCGGTTTACCTCATAGATTTTATGTACTATCTTCTCCAAGTGATTTACAGAAAGTTTATCTGGAACATGGGCTTCATTTAAGATCCTCATCAAGGCCTGACAATGATCACCGGAATGGATCAACAAGGATAACAACGAAATTTGGGCTGGGGTTTTTCTTAACTGCTCCACAGTAGAGTAGTCCTGGGCTTTCATCTTTTTTAAGAACTCCTCAGCTTCCTCCTCTGTTACTGGTTTCTTCATCAATGCAGGGTTAGATCTCCTCAACTACGGGAGAAAAACATCATCCCGATCGAGTCAACCCCTAAGCCTCGTTACTCTCTTCTTCTACTGACGTTCCTTTGTAAAACACCATTGCCTTTTCGTACTTCCAAGGCACGGCCTTGCTATCGGTCATAGGCAGTTGGACTACCGGCTTTATGATGACCGGTTCCCTACAAACTCCTTTCACAACCACCATAGGTGCAGATAACACTCCAGACACTACCAATTTTGTTGTCTTTGTAGCGGCAGATGGGTTCTTCCCCAATATTACTACTGGCTTTACATCCTCCCTTTTAATTGGTACCTCCACTTCCCCACTGGTTGATTTCTCTTTTGCACTGGCCCGGATCATCATCACTGTCTGTGATGGCTTCTTGGGTTCTCCCTCTTCATGTACAATCTCAATCATTTGGGTTTCGTGGTGGGCTGGTAAGGGGTTTTGGTTAATATTGGGTGCCTCAGGTGCCTGAACCTCAATCTTATTATAATCTTGGATCGCATACTTTAGCTTCCAACATTTCTCGTTGTCATTGTCCAGGAGATCCCGAACAATATTCACAGTGTACTGAGTGATCCAAATTTTGAGGCAAGAGATTTGGCAATCTGGGTTCAATAGGATTCAACAAACCTATCTATTTTAATTTGTGGAACAAAGTAGTATAGGTTTCTCCTAATTTAGTGAATGTTCTCTGCCTCTGAATCCTTTCATTACTAAACGCCTGATTCCCCCAAAAACCTGGCCCCGCAGGATTTCTGTATGCCCTTGGTGGTGGGTAGGTATTTTGTGGAGCTGCGTAAGTATTATGTAGAGCTGGGTATGAATTACGTGGAGCTGGGTATGCATTATCTGGAGCTGGCGTGCGCTATTGTGGGAGTGCCAGAGGTTGGGTGTATGCTTGGGCTTGGTGTACGGAAAAATGTGGTTCCTGCGGAGGATAGTAGTGTTGTGGTGGTCTGTGTGAGGAATATGGATAATTTGGATTGTGGGGTTTGGGTTGGTTGTAGTATGATTTGCTGACCTTGGATCAACTGCCTGCTTCCACCGTAGCGACCTCTTTTTTTTTCTTTCTCCCCAGCGCACCTCCTATGCCACTTTGAATAGCTTGGGTTGTGGCTTTGAGCGCCGAGTAGTTCAGAATTTTGTCGGACCTCAATCCTTCTTCTATTATGACCCCTATTTTCACTACCTTGTTAAAAGACTTTCCAACCGTTGTCACCAAGTGACCAAAGTAGGTTGGGTCCAATGTCTGCAAGAAATAATCCACCATTTCTCCCTCTCTCATGGGAGGATCTACCCTAGCTGCTTGCTCTCTCCACCGAAAACCGAACTCGCGGAAAGTTTCCCTGGGTTTCTTAACTGTCCTTAGTAATGTGAGACGGTTGGGGACTATCTCAAGATTTTATTGAAAATGACCGGTTAATACTTGGGCCAGATCATCCCAAGTGTACCATTTGCTAGGATATTGCCTAGTGTACCATTCAAGCGCTGACCCACTTAAACTCTGACCAAAATAGGCTATCAGCAGCTCATCTTTCCCACCTGCCCCTCTCATCTTGCTACAAAACCCTCGCAAATGTGCCACTTGATCACCATGTCCCTCATATAAATCAAACTTTGGCATTTTAAATCCTGCTGGCAATTGAACATCGGGGAAGGGACACAGATCTTTGTAGGCCACTGACTTGGCCTCCCAACCCATGCATATTCCTGAAGGACTGCTCCAGGCTTTTCACTTTACGAATCACTTCATCCTGCTCTGGGCTCTTGGCCGGTTTTTCCACCGGGACATCAGAGGGAGGAGTATAAGTGGGTGGTTTGGGTACCCTGAACATGGGTTCAGGGGGGTAATATTGAGTGTCGTGAACCTAAAATAATAGCTCACTAGATGATTTGTGCAACAAAGCGGGGGGGGGGGTGCTACAAATATAGGGACATTAGGTGGAGGAGGGTTTTGATTGGATGGTGGAGCTTGGGAGTCATAAGAACCCCTTCCCTGGTAGTAATGATGTCCTGGGGAGCTTGTTGAGGGACCGGGAGGGAGGTATTCTGGAGTGTATCCTAGCGGGAAGGTAGGAGTAGCGGGTGTCTCAGGACCTTTTTGCGCTTTGGCCAGCGCCAACTGCATTTCATTCATCTAAATTGCATTTTTTCCATTTTTTCTAAGGTCTCTTTGAGCATTTGGCTCATCGCCCTTTCTGACTCAATGATGTTTTCTAATCCAGACATATTTTCAGGTATAGGCCCCTTTGATCTTGTATGATATCTGTGTGGTGCCAGCACACTTCTAACAACTAACTGGATTCTTGAAAAAAACAACAAACTTGTTAGTGTTAGATTTTCAACAGATATATTATTGTATATTGGGATGCACATGCACCGAAGCATTTTAATTATTTCTACCATGCCATTTGCCTTGATCGCATGCGTCATTCCGGCTTATTTGATTTATTTCAAAGGTGATGATCGAATCTTATATAGATTGCCTACGTATCATGTCCCCGTATGAATCAGACCGAGCGTAGTTCTGATGAATAAACTTTTCACCCTTTAGTTCTAAACAAAACATTTTTTTTTTATTTTCAAATTTCTTTTAGTACAAGACTCAAAGACAGGAGTGTATTAACATGACTCGAACAAACCTTCAGGCTAAAAGAAAAAAGGAATAAGAAGCTGCAACCATCAAGACAACTTTTACAGACTCCAAACAAATGAACATAATAACAAAATAAATGAGGGCTGAAAGATAACTTTGATCTCTGCCGTAGATTCCACCATCAAGGCTCTTGTTCTCGTGGCTGACCCCCAATATTGCGGTATATCCTCTTCAAATCTACGGATATATGACGAGCCACGCTCATTGATACTTCTACAATTTTTTTGGGTGCCATTCCTTGACAATATTTGCATGCTCTTGCGGTGTAGGTGGCTACCTCGAGGATATTTCCTTTGACGTATTCTTGGGCCCTATGCAGATCTTGATTTTGTTGACCACGGGCCTCAGCTAGATCCAGCGCGTCACATTCACGGTCCAAGGCCATATCCTTCTGGCGCCGAACTTCTAGGGACTCCCTCTCCAACCGATTGGTCAAACTCTGGTAGTGGTGTCTTTCTACCTCAAACAATGTGATTAAGCTCTCTTTGCTTGATTCAACTTCTTTTAATTGGTCCCACAAACCTTCGATTAGCGGAACATAGCTTCTTCGTTCATGATCACGGATTACCCTGAACTGAGCTTCCCTCTCTTCTTGTAGCTGAGCGGTTGTAACTATGTTCTTCTTTTGGATCTGAGACTTGAGTGCTTGCCTTTCCCGTTCCCATTGAGCCTTCTCTTTCTCAAAGGCATCATAAAGTAGATCACTGTCTATTTTAACAATGCCGAGCTCTTCTTGTAGTGCTCCAAGATCAGATTCATAACCCTGTTTTATTTCTTCAGCAGCCAATCCAACTCTATTTTGAATCTCAGCTTCCCATTTTGCGGTGCTCTTTAGCACTATCCCAGGTCTATCTGCGAGAGAATCTTGATTATAGAACAATTCGAGATAAGAAGGATTCAATTCACCCTTTTCTCGGTCTACCACCATAGTGCCACGCTTGAGTATCTTATTGCCATTCCAAACACGTTGAGCATAATTTTCGCGTATGGGATCCTCTGATATTGCTTCCCAGATAAAATTTCCCATAACCTCCACCGGGGGAACTATTTGTTTGTGACCTAACTGACGTAGAACTCTCATGGGGACATATGGTTGATAACCCCGAAGCCCCATCAAGATAAAAAATGGATGGAAAGATGACTTGTAGATGACATGTTCTACAGTGAACCAAGGATAATTCCATGTGATCCGGTCATCTGTTAGAGAGTGAAGATATTCTTTCCAATCATTCATACTTTCTGGAAAAATGCTGATCTCTAACTCCCTCTTCAATCTGGTATTATACTGGCGAATATGGTTACCCCAGCAAGTACGGTGGTCTAGCTGATAAGGACGATGAAAAAGATGATCCATGAACCACATCTGGAGTAGGAGGTTGCAACCTTCAAAGAAACTTTTTCCTTCCCAACACCTGGTCAAAGTACAAAAGATATCTGCTAACACCATTGGAAGAATCGAGGAATCCTTCCTTTTTATCATGGATGTGACTACCCCAGATAAACGAATGTTGATCTTCCGATCGTCTCTCGGGAAGACCATGCACCACAAAAAAGCTACAATGAATGCTTTTCGCCCATGACCTCTCCTTGTGTGTTGGTCTTGTTTGTTAATCAGCTTCTGCCCATACTCCAAGAATCCCCCTTCATGTCCATACCTGTCATATAAGAAATCAAGACGGACCTGACCTTGTGCCACATGTGCTATCTCGGTATGGCTTTTCGACATCTGCTCAAGGAATTTAGTAGCGGTAACATCCCTAAGATCCAAAATCCTTTTTGTTCGACCTTTACCCCCTAGATTCGTATATCCAACGAATTCCTCCAAGGTTGGAGTCATTTCGAAACCATTGAGACGAAACACATTATTCTTTGGGTCCCAAAAATGAACCAAAGCTCCGAGGACTTCCCGTTTGGGCTCAATCTCCATGATATTAACCAAGTCTTTCAAATGATCTTTGATCTTTCCTTACTCAATGCTTTTTCGGCTTTAACTATTGGACCCTTCCCGTTCTTAAATATGGGCGACTGATAATCCTTCACCGGGAGCCCAGGCCCACCGGCTTTATCTCAACAAAGAACGCGTATCCGCGATTCCCGAGGTTGTATTCAGAAGACTCAGAGGGGGTGCGCAATAAGACAATTTATAATACAGTTCAACAATATCAAAGCGGTAGTAATCAGCAATTTGCACATTAAACCCAAAATGTAATAAATATCAGATAATAAAGGAAGCCAAATACAACAATTATTTTAAGTTAGAATTTCTAACCCTGAACCAGTGATTCTGGGTTGTATGTCCCCAGCAGAGTCGCCAGAGCTGTCACACCTCCTTTTTCCGCTAAGTCGCGAGGGTGCGAGGGGAGTTTTTCCAATTTAAGGACAATCGAAACGGGATTTATTTATTTAATTCAGAGTCGCCACTTAGGAGATTTATGGTGTCCCAAGTCACCTGTTTGAATCCAGAATCGAGGAAAAGAATGACTCTGTTTAACAATCTGCGTACCAGAAATCCGGATAAGGAATTATGTTAACCCGGGAGAAGGTGTTAGGCATTCCCGAGTTCCGTGGTTCTAGCACGGTCGCTCAACTGTCATATTCGGCTTATTTATCTGAATTATATCATGCTTCAACTTATGTGCGAAATTTAACCCTTAACCGCCTTTAATATTAATATTATTGTTATTATTTTAACAAAGGATTGCAACATTGTGAAAACGTATCTCGGACCACGTCACATCAATGTACCCGTGGTTGTCGACATATTTTGACCCCGTTGAGATTTAGATTTGGGTCACATAAATGTGCACCCGAGTTTAGGGAGATAAAATTATTAAATACGCGCCTAAAGATACTAACGCGTTATTATTTTGAGAAAGCCGCGGAATTCGCTAAACGGCATGTCCCGTAATCTAAGTAATATTTATTAAATAAGTATGAGGACCCCACAATTTAACTTATTTGGCGAGGCACGCCTTATTTATTTTAAAAGGGAAATCCTAAAGTGACTACATTTTTCTATTAAGTTCGTCTCTAAATTAAAAAAGAAAAATCTTAATTAATTACGAGTTTAATAAGATGTAACACACTAGTTACTAGATTAATACCAATATTGATGGAAGGGAAACTAATTTTAAAACAATTTCGAGAAAAAAAATATTAAAATAAAATAAAATCTAATTTCGAAATTACAAATAAAAATAAAAATAAAATTTCGAAATTATAAATATAATAAAATGAAGTTTCAAAATTATAAATAAAAGATAAAATTTGACAACTAATATTCAAAAGAAATTGAACATAGCTAGATTATCACTCATATTGTTATATCAAAATATTAAAATCAATTCCTAAAATGGCCAAATTTTTATGAATTCATCTCCAAAATAAAAAGAAACAAATTTTCTAATTAATCTACATGCTTGAAATTATAACTTATTAATCGGATTAAAGTAGGCGCAACTGACAAATTGTAATCAAAATAGCACAAAAGGAAATTGTGTCATGCCTTACTAAAATCGAAGTTATAAATAAAGTATGACATTTATAAATAATATATTAAAATAAACTAATTATCCCATAACTAATTTAAACCACATATGAGCGGATAAATAAGCCGTTGAAATTAATATCTAACTTCCGAAATCAGTTCAAATTCAAACTTAACTAGATTTAGCTATGTGTTTACAATTAACATATCGTTGACCATGTTAAGACATTCATAGCTAGTGAATTAACCAATTTTACCAAGCCGATTCGTTAAACAATTTAAGCTATTCCCTCTTAATTATTAAACCTTTGATAGTAATGAGTGTATTTAAATATACACTACCTAATACTCAAGCTAAACAGAATATTGCTTAATGTATTACCATAACTTATCTAATTATGTAAAGCGGCAGAAATATACAGAATAATGATACATAAAATAACCTAAATACAATTAAAAAAAGAAATAAAGAAAAAGTTAAATTAAAAATTTAAGATTTCATTCTTCAAATGTGTTCATGCTTTCATATTAACGGATACAGGAATTACAGCAGTGTACCAGGTATTGGGACACAAAGTAAAGGAAGACCAGTAGTGCAGCAGTAGCACAACAAAGCAACAATAGCAGAATACCCCCGCAAATAAGAGCAACAAAACCAGTAGTAACCCAGTAATAGCAATCAATGCAGTAGCAGAAAAAACCAGTTACCAAAGTAGTTGCTTCTAATTTTTAATACTCGAGAAAAGGAAGCTTGAAGCTTTGGTAAACAATAGGAATTGATGCTGAAGAAATGGAAAAAAACAAGTTCTTTTCTTTTCTCTTTTGAACTCTCTTTAATTCTTAAGATTCAAAAATATTTTTATCTTCTCTACCGTTCTGAATTTTTTCTTCCAAAATATTTCTCTCTCCCTTATTAATTACCAGACTTCTGTTATATATACACAAGTGCAAGACTACTACTTAATTATTGTTACACACGATTTCTAGTTGCCAATCAGAAAAGCAGTCAAACATGGCCCTGCTGTCCCTACTCTCTTTAACTTTAATAATTACTGTCCCCACCCATTTTTGCTTTAATAATTACTGTTCCCACCCCTTTTACTTTAACAATTATGTCTGGTCCCACCACTACATAAATAAATATATTAGATTCTCACTACCAAATATTTTGTCCTCCAATATGTTATTTTAATAGAACACTCAAATCAAATAAATCTGCAATTGGTTAATTCCTGTATTACCCCTGAAATTACTAAAATTACTATTCTATCACTACTTGATATATTAGTGTACAACACATTAATAACTATATAATATATTTAATAGCCTAACAATAATTAAAATGATGAGATGTAAAAAAAAACGGAATCTAAATACTACTTTTTTTAGTAATTTTTATTTAACATTTTTATCTAATTAAAATCTATCTACGGAATAAAAATAGATTTTTTTTTATGTGTTAAACAGAAAAATTAAATAAATAAAACTCGGACAAAATAAATGCAGAATATAAGTAAAATAAAAAAACAGAAAATAAATAAATAAACACAACAAAAAAATACAGAAAATAACATAAATAAGAGAATAAAAATACGAAAAATATAAGTGCATTAATAAATTAAGGATGGGGGAAATTAAATAATAAAATTATATGGGTCTAACCGTGAAAAAATCCTCAAATCAAGACTCGTATCTTGTATCTAAGATCCTTGATGGGAGGTCTTGACCGGAGGATTTTTTAGCGGCTAGGAAAATACACACAAAAAAGCGAAGATCTAGGTTTGCCCCTTTTTAGATCTAAGATCTACGAATTTTGGTTGGGTTTTGGGAAGTTTGGTTGATAAGATGAGGTCGAGGAGGAGAAGAGAAGAAGATTTTGTGTGAATTTGAGAAAATTTAGAGGTAGGCCGCCGCCGGAAAAGAATTCAGATGGGCGGCGACGGTAGTGGCAACAGTGGCGGCGGTGGCGGCAACAGTGGCGGCGGTGGCAAAGGGAGAAAAGGGAGGTAGAGAGGTTTTAATTTTAGAGAGATGTGAGAGAATTGGAAAAATGAGGAGTTTAGAAATGGGGGGTGATTTTTTGAATAGTTTTTATATTTAAAAAAAATGGGTGAGTTTCGGACGTTGGATCAACTATAGATTAACGGTCAAGATTGAGTTGGGAGATGGGGTGGATCAGATGTTTTTAGGGGTTAGGGCTTGGTTTGTGGATATTTTGGGCTAGGGGGTTTTGGGTTGGGTAAGGTGTGTTTTGGGCCTTGTTTTTTTAAATTGAAACATGGCACAATACGAATTTCCTTCTATTTTTTGTTCTCTTTTCGTTTATTTGTTCCAAAATTAAACTTAAAGATCCTAAATTAAATTAATAAAACCAAAATTAACTTAAAATATTAATCAACTCCAAATAATAATTATCACATAAAATTTAAATATCAATTAAAATTAAATCGCCACATTGGGACATTAAATGCTTAAAATGCAAAAAATACATATTTTTGTGTTTTATATTTTTTGTAAAACAAACTTAATTATTCTTAATTATAAACTTGAACTTTATATACACATGCAACATACTTTTATATTTTTATTTATTTAAACAAATAAATATGCACATATAAATGCAAATAATACAAGAAAAATAACACAAAATTCACAACAATTGCAAGCACACTAGAATTATTTTATTTGAATCTTTGGGACTATTTTTCTTATATGGCAAAAATCATGTGCTCACAGTTATCTCTGTAGCTGACAAGTCGCCCCCGCCTTTATTCACTGGTCTGCGCGGATGGCTTGAGGTTTTCCTTTCGCATACCGAGGGGATCCGTTCGTGGGCGTCTTTCTCAAGGAGGCACGGCCAAGGGCCGGCCGTAGGTAAGGGGTTTTGCTGTCTTTGGGCGTGTCCAATTTTTGGTCGTTGCCGTGACTTGGGACTGATCCATTTTTTTAATTGCAGGGCGGGTATACCGCGGCAAGGCTCCCCAGCTAGTATTCTGGCGGCCTGGAGCGATTGCTAGGTTCTTTGCTGCGCCGGCGGCTGATCAGGTGCCCAGGGTCGCCTCAGTCGAATCTGTTGCAGCGCCCTCTCTCGTGCGCCCTTTGCTTGATGGTGGGGGCCTGTCAGGAGCAGTTCGCCCTCGGGAGGCGTCGCCCTCTCGTGATGAGGAGGAGAGGCCTTTAATTAGGCGTAGAGTCATTCCCCCTTCGGCCCCCTCAACAGCTCGGCCCGCTGCCAATGATGTGATAAATGTGGATTCCTTACCCCTCTCCGGGGCGAGGGAGGACGTTGATGCGGCGCGCGTTCCAGGAGGCGGACCAGATGATTTTCAGGCTTGAGAGGAGCGAGAGGGAAGTGCCACCCCTACCGCTCAATCCTCTACTCACAGGTTTGAGGTGGGAGAGCCTTCTCGGGTGATCGTGGATATTGGCGACTCGAGTACTCCTTCGACGGAGGTGGCGGCGGCGGGAGATGGGTCCCCGTTCGGTTATGACTTGGACTCCGAGGATGTCCGCATGTTTCGTGACGGGGTCACAAACGTGATAGTCCACCCAGACGGGAGACTGCGTGTGATCGAGATTCTCGCGAATGAGAATCTGTTGTTGAGTGAGTCTGCTCTGTTGCCGCTGCTGGGCCAGTTGTGTTCCTCAGTTGAAAATGAGTCGCTGAGAGAGGTGACAGACGTGGGTTTAATGAATGAGGTGGCTTCGCTGGGAATGAGGGTATGTGCTCTGGGTTATTATTTATCTACGAGCTTCTCGGTTCCTGTCCTCTCATGGTCTTCAATATCTGATTTCTTTGCTCTTTTTGCTTTGTTTTGTAGGTGTTTTTGTTGCAGGTGGAGGGCCTCCGTCGGGCCAATGTTCGGTCTGGGGTTCTTCTTCGGGTTCTCGAGAGGTGTCGCTGGTATCGGATCCAGTACATGGAGCTTAGTGAGCGTATAAGGGTTGATCCCCGTAACTAGGAGTTGGTTGGGGAGCTAGCGCGGAAGGAGCTACAGAGGAGCCAGGCGTTCGGTCGTGTCGAGGCTCTGGAGGATCGGCTGTGTTAGATGAGTGACGAGCTTGAGGCTGGACGGAGGGCATCATTGGAGAGTGAGCTCTTATGCCTGACCAGGGTGATGGAGGTCACTTTAGAGTGGAGCGGGAAGGTTGCCGCGCTGGAAGGGGAAGTGGCCGACCTGAAGCGCCAGCTGGCCGAGGCTTCTGCCAGGCGAACGAACTTGAAGGGGTCATCCGGGCCAACAATTCCCAACTGTCGTTGGTGAGGGCCGCTGACGCTTTCAGGGAGAGTGGCCTTGAAGAGCGGATCAGGGTTCTGGAGCAGAACGCTCAGGATGCCGCGGGGCAAATTGCACTTCTTGAGGAGGAGAACCGGTGCATTCAGGAACAGTCTGCATGTATGGGTAGCTCTTGTGAAGCTTGGATTTATGTCGAGGCTCAACGGGACAAATATAAACATTTGTTCGAGGCTGGTATGATCTCCGAAGCTGTCTTCGAGGGGGTGCGCCAGAGGGCACGGGAAGCCCGCGAGGAATGCGGCTTTGATGCCGCGACGCCTAGTATCGATGATCTCCCTGGCAGGAGCTTGGCCGGAGCTAGGAATGACATGGGCGCCGCGGATGCCGGCGAGGGAAGAACTAGCGGTGGAGTGGTGCGGGCCGGCGACGATGGGACTGGCGCGGATGGTGCTACTGGCAAACCCCAGAGATTGATGATTAGTTGATGATTCCTTTGTCGATTGTTGCCGTGTGTGGATATTTTTCCTTCCTTTCTTTTTATTCTATTTATTGTTGTGGTTTGTCTGGAACGATATTTGTATTGGGGCGGACGGGTTTGGCCCGCGTCCGTCTCTTTTATTTTAGGGGGGTGATTCCCCCTTTTTCGTTGTTTGCTTATTTCTCGCTCCAATTTACGTTTCCCTTCAGTATGGTCATTAATTGTTCCGGGTCGAGGGCTCATAACCCAAATATTGCTTCAATTGTTGTTGAATTAAAGTGGCGAGGACTCATGGCCTGAGTCCCAGTTCAACCGTAGTTAAACGTATACTAATTCTTTTCGGTCGAGGGCTCATTGCCTGAGTTTTAGTTCAGCTATTGTTGAATTAATGTGGCCAAGGCTCGTGGCCTGAGTCCCGGTTCAACCGTAGTTGAACGTATACTGATTCTTTTGAGTCGAGGGCTCATAGCCCGAGTTTTACTTCTACTGTTGTTAAATTAAGGTGGCGAAGGCTCATGGCCTGAGTCCCAGTTCGGCCGTAGTCGAACTTTGTTGATTATTTGGAGTCGAGGGCTCATAGCCCGAGTTTTACTTCAATTGTCATTGAATTAATGTGGCGAAGTCTTGTAGCCTGAGTCCAAGTTCGGCCGTAGTCGAACTTTGTTGATTTTTTTGAGTCGAGGGCTCATAGCCCGAGTTCTACTTCAACTGTCGTTGAATTAATACGGCGAAGGCTCGTGGCCTGAGTCCCAGTTCAACCGTAGTTGAACCTTGTTAGTTCTTTTGAGTCGAGGGCTCAGAGCCCGAGTTTTACTTCAATTGTCATTGAATTAATGTGGCAAAGGCTCGTGGCCTGAGTCCTAGTTCAGCAGTAGTCAAACTTCGTTGATTCTTTTGATTCGAGGGCTCATTGCCCGAGTATTACCTCAACTGTCATTGAATTAATGTGGCGAAGGCTCGTAGCCTAAGTCCCAGTTCGGCCGTAGTCCAACTTTGTTGATTCTTTTGAGTCGAGGGCTCACAGCCAGAGTTTTACTTCAACTGTCGTTGAATTAATGCGGCAAAGGCTCGTGGCCTGAGTCCCAGTTCGGCCGTAGTCGAACTTTGTTTATTCTTTTGAGTCGAGGGCTCATAGCCTAAGTTTTACCAACTGTCGTTGAATTAATGTGGCGAGGGCTTATAGCCTGAGTCCCAGTTCGGCCGTAGTCAAACGTTTTTGATTCTTTTGAGGCGAGGGCTCATGGCCCAAGTTTTACTTCAACTGTCGTTGAACTAATGTGGCAAAGGCTTGTAGCCTGAGTCCCAATTCGGCCATAGTCGAACTTTGTTGATTCTTTTGAGTCGAGGGCTCATAGCCCGAGTTTTACTTCAACTGTCGTTGAATTAATGTGGCGAAGGCTCGTGACCTAAGTCCCAGTTCGGTCGTAGTCGAACTTTGTTGATTCTTTTGAGTCAAGGGCTCAAAGCTCGAGTTTTACTTTAACTGTCGTTGATTTAATTTGGCGAAGGCTCGTGGCCTGAGTCCCAGTTCGGCCGTAGTCGAACTTTGTTGATTCTTTTGAGTCGAGGGCTCATAGCCCGAATTTTGCTTCAACTGTCGTTGAATTAATGTGGCGGAGGCTTGTAGCCGGAGTCCCAGTTTGGCCGTAGTCGAACTTTATTGATTCTTTTGAGTCGAGGGCTCATAGCCCAAGTGTAGACGAGATGAATCAGACTTTCTCTCATTAGGTTTCTAGCACTTCGTTTATTGTTTTCCCTTTGCTTCTGACTTCGGTAAAGGCTACGCAATCTTGCTATGAAATCCCCGTAGACGGCGCCAAATTGTTTGACTCAAAATGTTTACAAGCATTTATGAACTCCAAGCAATTATTAAAAATAAAGGGCCAATCATAGCAGGTCGTAACATATCTGATATTCAGTAAGGGAAAAGATAATGGGAACATATTGTCACGCCCAAAATCGAGGGACATGACCGGCGCCTGACCGGGTAGCCCCAGTCAAGCGGACCTGGGTGCCTTTCTATCCCACGCATTACCCCTGTGTTGATTATTTCTCATAAACCAATTATCTTACCAATTATAACTGATTTCACAATGTACAAACATAACCATACGATTGATTTACTAACAAGTTTACAATTTACGACGCCCGACATATACATACATAGGCCATAACCCCATAGTTTACATGTCTACGAAGCCTCTAGGATTACAAAGGAGGATACAATACTTGCCGGTAACAAGGCTCCGGCTATACCTTACAAAATCAAAATGAAATCTTAAAACAAAAGTGACATGAGCCACGCAGGGCCCCTGAGGAAGAAAGGAGCTCACCAAAACGGGAAGTGGAAGAAGAAGGATACTACTGCCAATGAGCTGAAGTGCCTGCTACTGATCCACATACAATCATAACACGAATGTAGTGCCCCC